>NJDD01004886.1:38086-57717 GCA_002245505.1 Calephelis nemesis | reverse complement strand
ACCATGCACCACGTAGAATCGTCTATACAAAAATAACGCCTTCCATACTTTAAAATGTGAGCAAAACACTGGGTCTAGTTCGAAATGTTGCAGCTTAATATGCGCGATCGCTAGTTTACTCAGTTCGCTTATTCGTAAAGATTCTTGATAATATATAGCTTACGTTGCATAAATATAATTTAGTCTTACAATAGTATCATCTTTTTATAGGAAATATGAATCCCAAGGAACTAACTACCTTGGTCATCGCATTACGTGTGAACGGATGGACAGTTTTCACTATTTTTTAATGGGCTATTTATTGTCAGGACTCAGGAGAAGGTTTTCATAAAAAGAAAAGAAGAAATAATAACAGGAAAATATAGAAAAAATACTTCACTTTTTCTTACACAAGCTGTTAGACAAGTGAAACGAAGTTCGCTGGTCGGCTAGTGTAAAATAAATTTTAATTCATTTCATATATTTAAAAAAAAATATTGATTTGAAATAAGCAAAAAATTCTTTCTTTTTACTCATCAGTGAAAAGGAATATACGTTGGTATCTTTTATATGGGTGCAAAATTTTTCATTACTTCGTATTTTATTATCTTCTTTTTTCTTTTATAAGAACTTGTCCTTGTAATCCTAATTAGCACAACAAAGAAAGTAGCAAAATTTTCAATACCTTCACGCAGGATGACTATTTAGGGTATCAGAATTAGAATCAGAATAATCTTTATTCACATGAACCATACAAGTGAGAAGATCCGGCGAAAGAAACTCAGCGGGCTTGTATTTTTTTTCAATAATAATATTTACAATATAATCTGGATTAAAAATACTAATTACAATCTGATTTTAACTTAATAAAATTACATTACAAATTGCAGTTGGAGATTGAAACCTCTATTCCCAAGCATGTTCATCTTCCAAATACTCTCGAGACCGTATAATAGCCTTTTTGACATAATTTTGCTTTGATACATTTTTTAAACTTATTTATAGGTGGATCTCTAATACCAATGGGCAGCTTATTGTAGAAACGTATACAGTGACCCGAAAAGGATTTACTAATTTTACGGAGACGAGTTTTGTATGTGGTTAGATTATTTTTATTCCTCGTATTAATATCGTGAACATCAAATTCACATTCAAGTATGAGATCATGACATCAAGGGCTTTGTTCTTAATTCCGTAATAGCGTAATTTCCGGATCAAAGTATCATGATGAACACAGTCGAAAGCCTTAGAGAAATCACAGAATACACCTAGTGCATCATGCGAGTTCTCCCAGGCTTCAAATACGTTTTTTAATAATTCCACCCCTGCATCAACGGTTGAGCAGCCTTTGGTAAATCCAAACTGTTTATTATGTAACAATGTGTTTACTTTAAAGTAATCTAACATCTGATCAAGTATTAATCTTTTGAATATTTTAATAAGTGTAGGCAAAACTGAAATCGGTCGAAAATTTGTTGGGTCAGAAGTATTACCCGATTTAAATAAAGGCACTACCTTGCTTTGTTTCATCAGATCAGGAAATACACCATTCGATGTGCAGCAGTTTAATATAATGGCTAATGTGGTGCAATATCATAAATTATTGACGCAATTGTTTTAACAGAATGTCCCCACAAGTCTGACGTTTTCTTAGTTTGTAGTGATTTAAAAGCTTTAATTACGTCTTTTGTATCGACATAGGTAAATTCGAAAGCTTTGATACATTCAGTTACAGATTGCTTCAATATTGATTCGGAAATAATAGAAGATGAGCAAAGAGTTTTAGTTGTTTCAATTGGAATTTGTGTGAAGAATTTTTCAAACTCTTTTGCTATTTTTACATCCTCTTTAACATTACATCCATCGACCATCTATATTTAATTCAAATCCGTCATTAACAATTTGACATTTACTGGTTTCCGTATTTATAATATTCCACGCGGCCTTGATTTTGTTATCGGATCTTTTAATAATGTTTTTCAAATACATAGACTTAGCAGTGGAACATACTCTTTTAAACAATTTTGAATATACTTTAAAATAGTTTTTAAATTCAATGCTATGGTTATATGATTTTTCATAATATATATCAAATAACCGTTTTCTACTTTTTAATAAACCGGTTGTTGCCCACTTACTGAAACACGCCCGTTTTTCTATACATTTTTTCCTATACTTTATCATGCTCGGTGTCAATTAATTTAAATAACGAATTAAATAATTTATTTGGATCATCGTTATAAGGTAAATTTAGCAGTTTTTCTAATACATTATCCCGAAAGTGTATATTAATAAGGATTTTAATTTCATTGTACCGCTTGATGTTGATAATACACAATAAGCATATAATAATAGAAATAGATGCCTCGTCCATACTATAGTTTGCTTCGTACCTCTGCGTCTATTTACAAGTGGCAATGTACGAGAAGTGTAAAACACATATATCCATGTATTTCTCATAATGACTGGCGTAATTTTGCTGCTGCTAGACCGATTTTGACCACATAGAGCCTATATTATGGCCGATGGCAGCAGAAATGTATTCAGTCAATGACAGAAAATAGGTATGCTCAGTCATCAAGGGTCCTGCCGCTTAGTCACATTGTTTGTGATAAGTAAACCAATGCTTGTATCTTATATTATAGCTGACTAGACTATCTATATAATAGCTGACTAGTAGGTAGAGAGAAATACACAATAGAAGAGAAACTTGCAGTAAAAATCAGACCCTAAAGGCCTTTGAAAGGCCAATAGATTTAGTGGACTATAGATTTATAATATATTAATACAAGAATGGATATTTTTTATGGAATTGAAAAGCAAGTAGGTAGATGTTGTTCCTTAATGGCAAGAATATTTAAAAAAAAAACAAATTAGGTTAAATGACATTTGAATCACAGCTGTGTATTACAATTATTTATATAATACGATACCTGTCTATTAAAAAGGAAGAGTCCTGAAACGTATGAGAAAGAAAGAAGTGATAGAAAATCTTCCTTCCAAATATTCATATTTTTAAACAAAGACGCACTCGTACCGATTTACATTATCACTTACAATTTATTACTTTGTTAATAGCCTACCGGTTTCGCTTATACAGCATCATCAGGGCTAAAACTTAAACTATTCTGTATGTAGTTTGTAGTCTGCATGTGTATGTAAAACAGTACAAGTGTTTCTTTGTTTAAAAATAATAAGGGAATGATAATAAATAGAATGAAATTTACACAAAAACATTGCAGCTTGTTAAAAAAAACGTAGGTACGTACGTCTTGTAAATTTTTACACACATAACTGTAGAAAATTACAATAATCTTTATAAGCAATTTAGAGAAATAAAAAATACAAAAACAATAGGCACCAAGGGCATCGCCAAGGGGGGCAAAAAGGGCAGCTGCCCTCCCCAGAGATTCTCATAAAAATATAAAAGCATGTCTTTAACTTGACTTGATCGTTTATTCTAGTACTTTTCTACTAGTTTGCTATTATTTAGAGCGAAATTCAAGGCAACTCAAAAAACGAGGGCACGAGGCTCCCGGTAGAACCTATATTGTATATTTTTCTCAATCTCCTTATCAACTTGCCCCCATCTAGGCCATTAGCTGGCGACGCTCTTGCTAGGCACGTTTAAACCAATCACAAAGTGTTTTTGTTCTTTAGTTTTGGTTTTTATAAATAAATGTTTCTATACTTTAAACTCTAAACGAACTCTTTATTCATGAAAATAACTGCAATAAATAGAATGATTAATATGTGGTGTCGAATATAAAATTGAAAATATGTTTATGTTACTACAAATCGGTAAACTATCTCTCTTAATTATAAAAATAAAAAGCATCTACTTAATGTAAAATAATAAAAATAAATGTAATTTTATATTTTTTTTTATAAAATTGTTAATAAATTATTATATTATGAATTTTATATAAATACTAAAATTGTCTTAATGCTAATATTTGTAAAATATTGGCGTATTATATATTTTAAAGATAAAAGAACTTAATTGCGTGTATTTAAAAGCTAATAAGATTTATTTAATTACATTTTTTATACAAAATGTTGAAAAACTAATACATGCATAATAAAATAATATTTTCTTACTTAAAATATAAAAGAAACAACATTTAAAGCCTCTATCTACTTCAGGTCTAGTTATTTCTCTATTTAGTTTAAAATTATTTTCTTTATGTCCAACCATGGAAATAGGTGAAAACAATATATCTATAGACTAGGTACTGATTAGGTACTCTATGGTTTTATCTTTGAGTAGGTATCTTAGGCGACTTGTAAATGCAGAAAATTGATGTAAACATGACATTGGACAGCGGTAATGTTACAGAAATATGTTTAACTCAAACGATATTTATCTAGACCGACTAACATTACTGTGATCGGGGTCTTAGGCCTTTGTGTAAATTTAATGAATATCTTCACACCCGGACCACGGTAATATTATCTTAATATTCTTAATCTTAATATCCGGACCGAGCAAAACACTGTCAGCATGGCGGCAGAAATAAGCAAGGCAGTGAATCCCTACCTGAGCAAATCTACCATCAGTGGTCTGGCTGGTAGTGAACGTGGGAGAACTATGTTGGTTCGGGTCCGCTGAGAAGAATAGACAATCTGCTTCTCTGCTAGGCAGCTAGGTCAGTACCTTTCTTTAAAAATCTTCAACGTACTGCTTCCTAGCCAAACAGTTGGCATTATTACTAGTACTGGTATTAACAAACAAATAAACAATAAAAAAACAAAGTTTTTTACGAACAAAAATTTTATACAGACAAAAAATGCTATCATGTTCACAAAACACTTGTCAAGGATTACAAGCAATAGCATTCTTTGCCAGATTATAGAAAAAAGGCTTGAAAGGCCACACGCAACAAAATATTTAGAATTGGAATGGAAGCACATTATTAAGGCATACTGTGTCAAACGTTTCTAAAATCAGTTAGATACGTATGTTAAAAAGAAGTCTAAAAGTACGTAAACAGAACTATTAAAGTACCTACATACTTACATTCTATACTTACTAGTCAATTAATTGCGTAACAAACATAAAGAAAAAGGACACCATTATATTACCTAATCTAAAATTTAAATTCTAACTTAATTATCAAAATTTGTACATAATTTTTAATCTTTTAACCGATTAAAAAAAGGAGGTTAGGTAAGAAGGAATTAGGATTCGACGGTATGTTTTTGAATGATTAGGTATGTTCAGGTCACTAAAAAAGTAGGTAAAGTAAGTAAGTACTTAGATATTAAATGTTTTGTAAAAATAAGTTTATTCTTTGCATGATAAAAGTTTTCAAATTAAAATAGTTGCTTTAACTGTTGCAATTATGAAAAGTTAACACAGACGAAGAAACGAAATATTTCTTGTTTTTTATGGCATCCCAAAGCTTAAACCAAAATAAATATAGCGCTCACCCCTTCTCAAAAAGACTACGCGTGAACGCATCTGAAAAAAGAACAATGGTTGACAATCGACAAAATGGCGGGCTAATTTGACATTAAAAAACGCGCCATTTCAATTGTCGGATAATTTATCGATGTTTTGATAATGGATACGTATTATTAATGATGTTTTTAAAAAGAATCATTCTTTCGAATTTGTAAACCATAAATAATTTTAACTTTAGAGTACTTTCATGCTACAGTTAGTTTTAAAGCGGTTAATGTTTACAAATTAACACTTTTTATTCTCAGTAGATGTGTTTTTTTTTTGTAATGACAAAGTTTGAAAAACATTATGCCAATGACAAAGCATCTAGACAAGTTTGTTACAATGATATGAAAATCATTGCAAAACTTGATTGTATTTCAAGAACAATAGATTATTTGATGTGTTTTTATGCATATCACTTTCGAAATATAATAATATAGTTAACTATCTTATATTCTTCTCAGCGAATAAGCACACGGGACCCTTGATGGTAAAATAATACATTTTTTTGGAACATTACACTTTCAGAGAGTTATATAGATAAGCATTTTACTTCTCTTCTATTACTAATGAAAAAAAAACGAAAGAAAGTATCTTATACCTTTAAACGAGCAATTCTTGTATATATATATAATTGGAATCTCGGAATCGGCTCCAACGATTTTCATGAAATTTAGTATATAGGGGGTTTCGGGGGCGATAAATCGATCTAGCTAGGAATCATTTTTAGAAAATGTCATATTCGTGTTTTATTCGTGTTTTATCGACTTAAACTTACTTTTTTAACAAATAGGAGGCGTTTGAGTAGTCCCAATTTATTATGACTCTTCCTAACATCTATTGGCGAATAATAATACTATTTTTTGGCGAATAATTAAAGTTCCAGTAGATGGCGTTGTTAAGTAACGAAGTCAATGATTGTTTGCTTTGAGGTTAGACTAATTGTGTAATTCGTACTTAAATATAATTTCCCAAAAACACAATTTATAAAAAAACAAAAAAATAATACCGAGCAAAGCTCGGTCATCCAGGTACTTGGTGTTAAAATGAGAAAGGGCATGTTCCGCTGCTTCGTACATGTAGAAAGAATGACAGACGAAAGATTGACAAAGCAGATATACAATGCAATGTGCAAAGCAGATGTGCAATACAAGGTGTATGGACGTAGGTTGAGACCTAGGGAGACCCGGGGAGACCTAGGTTGACATTCCACGATCACATCGCTCGGGTGTTATCCGAAGGTGGTGTCAAGAGTCTCCGAAACCGGTGTGTTTTTATGAAAAGGGTAATGTGGAGGAAGCCCCGTAAGGGACTTGAGGCCGATAGATTACCAAGGGCCGACGAATTTGATGGCCAACCGTCTGGAGAGATTTTTGGGGAAATAAATAAAACACACTGTTACACGTTGCTACAGGGGCGAGAGTCAGGCGCAGAATGTTCTTCTTCTTCTTGTGCTGGGAGTTTCTTCCTATTCTTCAGAGTCCCAGTGTTTTTTCTGGAGATCCGACCGCGAATACTGACCCGGTTCCCGGCACCCGTATTTATACAAATTCGGGAACGGGATTCCAGAATATTCTTTGCCTCACCCCCGGGACCATACTTTATTTAATATCTTTATCAAAACATACATTTATCAAATTGTATTATTGTACAAACCTTATTTCCTATGTAGACCTATTCATACATACATGGCTGTGCACGTGGCGGCGCTCGGTTTTCGTGTGGCGGCGAAATTCCGTGATTTCCGTATTTTATACTACCCTGCCCCCCGCCGTCCTAGTATAAAATGTGCGGGCGCGGCGCTCTCGAATTTATTAACTTTACGGGCGCGGTCGCATGCACATTACGTCTGTTTATTCACCCATAACAACATATTATAATCTTATTTAGATTGGGTAAGTAAAACGCAAGAAATTTAACATTTTATTATCACACCTAAACTTGGCCGATTTTTCGGCTATTTACCACACTTATATGCTTTAAATTACGTTAATACGGTAAAATTTAACATATTCTATCATTTGATACACAAATCTAGATAATAGAACCTATTTTAGACACAAATTTTTCATAAATTATCTTTGTAAATTTACATGCATAAAAACATCATAAATCAATACAAATCCTAGTCTAAACATCATATTCCAAGTTAAAATAACTATATAAACTATCACAAAGTATATAAAACCATAATCATGTACAAAATAAACGTTTTAAACTTAAATCAAAATCCTTAAAACATTAACATTTTACCTAGCTTATATTATCGTTTAAGTATCAACGCGTGCCATCCTACGGATTGGGTCACTCTCGCCGATGTGTCTATGGTCGTCGTGCACAGGACTTGTCGTGAAGATATGAATGTACGAGTATGTACCTACTGTGACTAAAACCTTGTGATGCAGATGCGTACAAGTCCAAAAGTTATTCGAACAGTTCCGTTACATTTCGTTTAAAGTACAATTACGAAAAATGACATAGGTATCTAAAACTAAAAAAAAAAAAAGGTAAGTATAATGTTTTACGAAATTCTCCACCGGTCTTTCCGGTATACCTAAGTTATATGCTTTTGGAACTCAGGGCTGAAGTGTTTTATATCATTTGTTTATAGGCTTGAATTTATAAACTGTAACAAAGAGATTATGAGATTTGAAATGTTTTTTAACATGTAGTCCTCTAAAAACTTGTCTCTCGAATTCTTGTTACGTCGTTAATGAACAAGATTAAATTGAAATAATAATTAGTTACGAGTATACAGCTAAACATGGATATGTTGAAATTTTTGCCAGGATACCAAAAAATACTAGCAGCCACACACTAAGCTTTCCGGACGAAAAAGCAAAGCGTTCGACTTTTGAAATTGGCGGGAAGCTCAATCGAAGCGGCGCGGAAACTGTTCGGGGCAGCTGTCAGATGAATATTTTCACTATTTTCATACCTGGAACAATATTTTTAGAGGCTAAATTAAAGCACCGAACTTTTGTTTTGTTTTCTTTTTAAAAAGCGTGATAACAATTTGGGCTTCCTTGTGGTTGGAAACAGGGTTGCTGCGGTTACAGTTTTTTTTAATATCAGCTGATGCTGATGCGGATGCTGATTTAATGAAAAAATAAATTTACGCCTATGTTTCTGAAGAAGTAGGCAGGCTTACATAGTAAAACTGTAAAACCGAGGGGTTTTCCAAGTGTTTGATATGTAAAAATACAACTACGATGTTGTTGATAAAAGTGATAAAACGTTATTTTCCCGTTAATTTTTTTTAATCAAAAACAATTTTAAGTGTTTGTTTACCGATTGTTCGCGAGAACAGGTTCAATCGTCACATGTCATCCATGTGACGATTTATGATATTTGATTGGTTAAAATTTGCAGCCTCAGCCTCAGCAATACATTTAGTGTCGATTAATGCGGATGCTGAGGCAAATGCTGATCTTGAAAACAATGCTGACAGTTGAGCGGTTATGCTGATGCTGACATTCGCAACATTCCTCGTTGGAAGTAAGGGCTTAAGAAAATAAGATAGGTATTGCGCGACCAGGGGGGTTACCATAAGCTCTTAAAACAGTATTATTTCAATAATACTAATTGTCATCGGAGAAAAACAACCTTATGACGTATATCATAAAGTTGCTTATAAAGACGGACATTTAGCAAGATGGAAATAATACTGTTAACAGCGTTCATGGTAGGGCCCCAGTCGTCTACAGCTAGGGTTACCATGTGTTTTTCAGGAATCCGGCCGGATTTCGAAAATTTGGACAAATCACAGGACTTTTGGGTTTTTACATAAAATAGCTAGTATATTACGGGGTTTAATACGGGGGTAGAAGAGGAGAGGTGCGGTTACTGCGTGCGAAGTGAGAGTGCGTTGTGTGTGTATGGAGCGCAGTGCAAAAAAGCGAACATTGAGTTTATTTTTCTAACATGATTATTTTTAACGGTCGCGATAAAATCCCAGAATTTTTCATGGATTTGGACCAATTTCTCAGGATGTTTTAAATTTCTATATGGTAACCCTATCTACAGCAGCAAGCACGAATCTAATAGATTCAAGCCTGGACTGGAAGAGGGCCAGTGAAAAAACACCTCAAAAATGTTTTCGTCTGAAAAAAGAATTTGACGGTGCTTTTTGTTTTCGTATTGATTTAACAAAACGCGGAATGTCTTCAGTCTCATGTCCACTAGGCGGGCATCTAAGCGATGTTCTGTATTTCTGCGATAATAAAAGTCTCTGCTTGCAGATGGGATTTGTTTGAATTCGCGCATTTACAGCTTTTACTACTGTTAGTATTCTAACAAAGCGAGGGTGACTGAAAATTTTCTGTCTTCCAAACTTGACCCCTCATTGTATTTTTTGATGGTAGGTACGACACATAAATCTTCTAATTAAACTAAATTTTTTCAGTAGGTAGGTATGTCGAAAATTTGAGTCAAGAGTGTCACCACGTCGATGCAACGTGATAAACGCGACACGGTCTTCTCCACTCCATATTTAATCTCTTTGTAATTAATAATACGTCAAATTAGAAAAAAAAATGTATACGTACTTATTTTCATAAAAGATTCTTAATTCAAATTACGAAACATTTTGTGGCCAAAGTAATAAAGTAGTAATAAGTAGGTAATTATTTTTATTCTGTAACAGAACTTATGACTAAGTAGGTAGTTAGGTCTACATGTCAAGTACCAAGAGTACAAGTCTGCATGTAAATATCCGTTTGAGAATGAGTACCTTCCTGCAAATAATATTGATTTTAAGCGTGTGCATAGTGCTAATTATGCTGAAAAGGTATATTATTACTGCCAATTATGTTAAAATAAGTAATTAAATTAATTCTATTATATAGGTATTTAAATATTATTTTTTAGGTTGTACTGGTGTGGTTGGCATCCATAAAACACAACTCTATAGTTGGCTTACATTGGCGAATCAATTTGGTTAATTTTCCATTAATACCTAATATCTAATATTATATACCTAATTTATTTTAATACTAGGTACATTATAAACAAGGCATCGAAAGACTTCTTTAGCATACCTACTTGTTTTTATATAAGTGGCTATGGGATACGTTTTTTACAATATAGGCATGAAATTCTATCTAAAGAAAGGGAATTTCTAAAACATTCGTTTTAAATATAAAAATACTAAAGCATTTTTTTTTAATTTGTCCTCATGAGATAGGCTAAGGCCTATGGAAAAGATAGCTGCATGTCGTAAAATGCAAGTCAATAAATATTGGCAATAGATTATAACTTTTGAATTCCCTATTGACAAAGGTGTTTTACGAGTATTTAATAACGCTAATGTGGGGTCGTAACTTGCGAATATAACAGAATACAGTCTAATAACAGATTTAACACCCCATTAGCTTATATTTGATGTAAATATTGAAGTTTACAATTCCTATTGTTACTTTTATTTATCGTTTTCTCATCGGGTCTTTTTTTTATAGAAGAGGAGGCAAACGAGCAAGTGGGTCACCTGATGGAAAGTGATCACCTCTGCCCACAGACATCCGCAATAGCAGGAGTATCACAGATGCTTTGCCGACTTAAAATCTTCTCGGTTCTTTGCCTGAGATAATAAAAAAAGTTTTTTTCGGACAAGTTTGATGGTGTAAGGCAAACCAAAATGTTGTGAAATTTTCTGTCTGTTGTGTTTGTAGATTTTTGTTTCAATATCAAAAATTTAAGAAAGTATATTATTATGATTAGTTCACCACCTGACCTGGTGAACTTCGTAGCCTCTGACAGCGAATAACAATTAGTTTAGAAAAAAATGTATTTTTTTATTGTTTACCTAAATCTTATTCTAAATTCTTCTCATTGTATATACATACATACACACATACATATCTTCACGTGAAGAGTATATTATAGATCAAAATACAATATCAAATGTGACGACCCTTGTAGACCTGTTGGCTTCGTCCACATTTATTACCCTAAATTCTTCTTATGATTATGATTATATTTTATGATGCTTCTTCGCTGAACTCTCACGTAAAATAAAACGGAAACCTTATATTGATTGTAAAAAAAAAGTATCTTCACGCCCATTTCCCCGAAGAGGTAGGCAGAGGCACAACCATGGCACCCATGACTAGCCGAAGATACTACGTCCCACAATGTGATAGGTGGCAAGCCTATCACCAACCGAGCACATATCCTATCCCGAGCAATTTTTTTTTTAGAAAATTGGAAATAACCTAATTTTCTTTTAGTTGCCCGACCCGGGATTCGAACCCGGGACCTCATACAGTCAAGTCCAACAACTGAACCGCTAGACTACAGAGGCGATTGTAATTTAGGTAAAATAATTACAATACAAAATAACCATAAAATGACATTGTTTTTTAAATACCTAACCCACGACAAAATCTTTTGAATCTTTAAAAATGTATTGGAGCTTTTGACGCCCGATGTCTGTAAATTGGCTGTCGGTACAACTACAAAGTATTTGGTATGTTCACCAACACTAAAATTACTAATCCAACCTTATCCATACATTTTGTTCAATAGAAACTAACACAACGGCACGATTAGATAATACGTCTATGATTGTAAGTCTCTAGAAATATCATGTAGAAACTAATCTGACAGCAATATACGTGTTTTCTATTTGCGGTTACTATCATGCTGGTCCTTGATCTCTCCTCTGTCTCTGCCAGCCAGCTCGTAAGACGCAAGCACTGGTTAATCTGTAGGTAATTACCAAGAAGACTACAGGTGGTAGAGTGCTGTACAGAAAGTTGCCGCGTATCCATCGCTTTACCTATTCCTGCTGCCAAATTGACTGTCATGGTCCGGTTCTGAGAGAAAGGAGCCAAATATTTGCACAATAGGCCTAACATCCCTCCAGGACAGCGAAGCACCAGAGACGTCTATGGTGCCTATAGTGAGTGCTGTCTCTTACTATCAAGAATCGTATGTTTGTTCGATGACCTCGCACATAAAACAAATCAATGAAAGAAGATAGCGAAAACTTAAAACAATTAGTTTAGGAAGTAAGATACAAAATTAACTCCAATGTCTTCACTACATCGTATACCTAAAACAAAGTCGCTTTTCGCTGTCTATTTCTATGTATGCTTAGATCTTTAAAATTATGCAACGGATTTTGACGCGGTTTTCAAAATATATAAGGTGATTCAAGAGGAAGGTTTATATGTAAAATATTTTTGTTGGTCCATCATCGTTGCGAAGCTGGACGGGCTACTAGTTTTTTTACTATTAAACCATCTTTAAGAATTGTTCTATCTACAAATGAAATTCGCATCGAAATCTTGCTTGCAAGGTTTGGAAGTTAAACGCTTAACAGCAGTAATAAAAAAAGTGTATACGAGCCATATGTAGTGTTAATCAATTGCATTCTTGTAAACCACTTTTTAAATCCTTAAAAATTTTACCGTTACCTTGCCTATATATTGTGCTGTGTGTGTATTTGTAAAAAAACATCATCATTTGTTTTAAACAAATGCTGAAATTTCACATTTTAGAGAATATGCATGTGCCTAGTCAGAAACTTAATATTTATAAAAAGATTGTGTACTGTATGTCAATTCGTAAATATAACAAAATTCCATATAGTCTTAAATCACTGCCTTTAAAAAGGTTTCGAAAGAAACTATTTGACTTGTTGTTAGATAAAGCTTACTATAGTGTAAACGATTTTTTGCAGAAAAGTTTAATAGATAATTATTTTCCTAAAACTAATTTCATAGCAAATAATAATATTATATTCTTGATTGCCGAGGAGTTTGTTTCGCTGTCTGACTAGGCTTGAAAACGGTGGTAGCTTACGGTAGTTAGGGTTAAACTTAATTATATTTTAAAATTTTGTTCAAACATTTGAAACATAATATGTTACAAATCTTAATAATAAATTAGTATAGTTTTAAAAATATGTGCACACCATAATGTGGTAGAATATGTTGCTATTAACAAATGTCTTTTCTTACAGCTCTTAACACACATTTTCGGCAAATAAATTAATTTTATTTTTCAAATAATTAAACTAGTTATAAATATAAATAATTGGCTTAAATGTTAAAGTGTATGTAATTAATTAATATTTTTTAACAATATTAAAATATTTGCACACTAAAATGTGGTAGAATATGTTGATACACTCAAATATTTTTGTAACATCTCATATACACACATATTCCACAAATAAATATTTTTTTTCTTTCTTTCTTTTTAATAAAGGTGTAGATTGTTTTTAATTTAAATCCACTTTGTAGCCACAGTTAAGTAAAAACTATACGTAAATATTTGTTGTATTCAAAATTACCCGTAGGTACACTAGCATTTGTTATGAATGCTACAAGATATTTTTAATTTTCAATTATCTGTCTCTCTCCTTCTGCAAAGTTGCACTGATTTTAATTAATAAGAAGCTGTAGAAGCAGCTGCTACGAATCAAAAGCCAATAAAATGAACCCGTCCGTGGCAAACGCGATAATTTGCCAAACCTATAAAATAAACGCACAAATGCATTGATAATCCGCAAGTGGTCACGTGACGGTCACGTGGCCGTCATGTGGTGTGCGAGAGGGACAGAGTCTTTGTCGCAATAATGTTTTTTTTCAAGTAATCTGAAAACCCATTATTTTATTTGTCTTTTTACTTATTGTAGCAAACTCTTGCGGCAATATAATCTACCTATTAACAGTTTACAGTGAGTTCAATCGATCTTTATCGCCTCTTGGAGTGAAAAGGCGAATGGAAGGGATTCATATCATAAAGGACTGTTCAGAGTTAATCGAAGCTAAACTTGGTGAATCATTGACTAGCCTGGAGAAAAACCTAGCACACAAATAACGTGAGCACATTAGACGACTTACTGAATTATAAGATAAGTACCTATCTAGATAAAAAAGAATAGTTAAGTGATCGGAGGCCGAAAACGTGCTACTCATTTGAAGAGTCAATTACATTCTACACTTTTCTAAATTTAGACAAGTTCCCATGATAATATGCACGTTCATATTGGGGATACGTCACAGGTAGGTACGGTGCTAACTAGTGAACAGTGATTTGGATTTCACAATATAGCCGCTGCAACATCGCTACTACGTCAACACATTTGATCTTAAAATTAAAAAAGTTAATGTAGCTAAGAACTATCTTGATCATGTCAGCTTTCAAAAAAAACAAAAACCAGACACACACGCTTTACACTACAAACTTAAAAAACCCACAAGAACAAATTTTCACAGAAAGCTTCAATAACAAAATATGCTCAAGTATACTTAGTTATCATTTTTAAAATGTTAGTCGCATTTTTCTATTTTTAGTTGGCTGAGTCAATAATTTTGACGTGACTTTCCGTTTAAGGAATTAAGCGGAAGTTACACTAGCGTATACCGTAGAAAACATAGAGGAAACAACAAAATATAGGCTATATAGTTTGTATAACGTAAGATTTGTTTATTTTCCTACAAATTCCACCATAACAAGTCCCCTTACGATCGATGGCTACCAGATGTCAGCACGTGCGAGACACGCTCCCGCCAAAACTAAACGTCATCACCATACCCGTTCAAAAACCAGCGTTTGATCTTACATCCAAAGGATCGATTTAAATAAGCGATTTAAAGATCCTGTATGCAAAAGGGGTTGTACAAATATTGCTTCTCAAAATAGAATCCAAAACCAATTGTTTTGCTGCGCTTAATTCATTTTTCTTGCCACAAAGGCTGAGTTTCCCGCGCTTATCTTTTTTTATCTTAAACTAGCCGACCTGGTGAACTTCTTATCGCTTGGCATTAACACTTAACAGTGTATTTGGATTAAAACATTGTTTTTTTCCACTGTTTTTGCTATTTTTCCCGTTTTGTTTTCTTAAGAACCTTCTTCTGACAATTAAAAAAAATTGTGAAAAAACGAAATAGTAAAATTTTGGTTACAAATTTTAAGTAGGTATCTAAGCTTAAATTAAATTCTTTACTCCCCTCTTATCCTCATCCTCTACTTCTCATATTGAGAATCCGTAAGCCGCTACTCAAACGTTTTACATAATTTAAGAATAGCCTTTTAATAGAAAATAAAGAATCAGGTGCCAATTCAGCGCTAGGTAATATTTATTAAAACAGAGTGCTAAGGACTCTGTCCGCAATTTTCACAGGCGGACATTTGTTTTTTTTTAAATAAGTAAACGTATCTTTAAGAATGTAAGTATTTTGTAGGTATCTTGTGATCCCTACGGTGAAATTACAACCAAATCATTCGATTTCATCCGACGTAAGGAGTAATGAGTCTGGGAGGCAGCTAGGCGAGTCTGTAAGTAGTCGTATCGTGACTCGTGGCAATCGATGCTCTCTACCTACCCCGCAAGGCACTTGACTTGAAGATATGTGTCCAAGTTTTTTTCAAATTCCACAGCGTCGCCCTCTCGCTGCATGGTTCAATATGCTCATTTACCAAACTACGGCGGCGACTACAAGTGTCAATACACAGTCTTAAATAAGAAATCTCTCTAGATTATCTATTATTATCTCTCTATCTAGATTATCTATTAGGATAAAGATTAATAAAGCCAAGTATAACATTATACGATTTTTTATCAACTTTTATAATGAAAAAAGTAGAGTTTTTGTGTAATTTAATTAATTTTAACAGTGTAAAAGTAAAAATTTTAGACAGTGTTTAGTAAAGCGTGTGTTCAACGAATGTTTAAATCTTTTTGTGGTAAGGTGGTTAATACCTTTTTACACAATTTTGTTAAGCTACATTATTGAGCGTTTAGTGGGGATCCTTATTTTTCTTTGTAATAAATGAAGTCTATGTTATTTAAAGACGAAGTAGCAACCAAATAAAGATTTTTTAAATCATTTTGTTTTTCCAACTGGGCATATCGCCAACTGGGCACTTATCCAACCCAACGTTATTTTTATTAGAAAACTGAAAATGTATATTTTCTATTTCTTTTGTTGCCCGATCCGGGATTGAACCCGGGACCTCGTGAAGTCAAATCCGACGCCGGGCCGCTAGATCACAGAGGCGAGACCGAAAATAGTCATTAAAATCGATACTAACTTATTGTATGTAAAAACAGTCAAACGACTAATTTAAACCTCAAAGACATTACGTCCTATCGGATCGTCCGGATCCAATAATTGCAGTAAATGCAAGCCAACAGAGGCTCAACCACAAACTCGGCGACGAAGCTCTCTCTTGCGCCCGACGCCTAACGCCAATCGACGAGCCACTACTCCTCCAGCAAGTCCACCCAGTAACCAGAACGCAGCTCCAAGTCGAGGTACGGTCTCCCGGGAAACAGCCCTTTTTTTTGCTAGCGTTGTAGGGAATAGTCCAATCCATCTAAAATCTCGAGTTGAGTGCTCTGCTCGGTCCACAAATTTGTATAAACCGCGAGGTTGGCAACACATTAGTCATTCCAGAACAGAGCTCAAAGACATTACCGACCCTTAGTAAAATTTGGGACACGGGCTACGGTCCGGACAAGGTACCCGTTACACTATCTACTGGATAAACTATACTTCTATCTACTGGATAAATGTCCCATATTTATGACATAATACGTTGGTTTGGTTGAGTAGAATAAACCATCTGCATATTCTGTCTGGTGAATCGTAAAATTGATTGTCTCGTTACAGACTATAAAAAATTAAGTACAAATAGTAGTTCGCCGTCTTGGTCCGGGCTCCTTTGCAAAATAGACCATCTGCCTTCCTGCCAGGCAGGTTCCTGGCAGGCTGCCAGGTAAAATAAACTTAAGCTTACCGTCATTAACATCTTAACTATCCATACTGCCATAACGTCAGTACTTGCCGTTAACGTGTTCCGACTCGGAGGATAGGGTAGCCGGTAATTTTACTTTTGCACGAAGCCTACCATCTCGGTCTTAGTTTGGCAACACACCATTTACCACCTTTGGTGTCTCTAGGCGTCGTGAATATCTTACAACCAGGAAATCTGTCCGCATTTTTACCTTCCCATATCATAAAAATAAAAAATAAAGTACTTTCATTTAAAGGCGAAACTTCGGTTATTAGGTACTGGTGCCGATTCTACCGCACAATACCTTATTTTAGATGTAGGCAATACTTTAAGATGGAAATAAAAATAAAAGAGATGAAACTTTTAAGACTTGTCTACGGAATAGAGATACGAGGACGTGTCAAACAATTACTCTCGAGTCTAGACATGATTTCTGTATTTTTTAATCGACATGGCAATTAAAGTGTAAAATAAATAAACAAGTCAAGTTCAGCAGCATCACAGCCACCTTACCGCTTGTGTGCGTCCGGCATAAGAAAACAGAATTAAGTATTTTGAATTATTTATTCACATAAACTTATATAACACATTTAATTACATTTATTTACTTATTATTAAACAATTACAATAAGTAATATTGCTACTTTATTAACATATTTATTTGGCACTAGCTTTATCTGTATTTATTAACAAAACATTATTTTACTGTATTTGGTTATCTAAAAACTTAGCCAGACATGTTTCTTAGGGGTCTATGAAACAACTGAGGCTCGAAATGGATTCAACAAAAATCACGAAATATTATGAGGGTGAAGAGGGATTATCGTGTACTTTTGATATATTTTAATAAGGCAGAAAATGTTATCCGGATCGCATAGTAGGTAAATGAATGAAAAGATGAGTTTAAATTTTGTTAAGCGAAAATTTAAAAATGGCTGGACAAATTCAGATATATTTTTATAAATTTTCGTTTAAGCTCAATAGACAAAAAGAAATGAAAAAATATATAACGCTGATCTAAGAGAGCTAGATTAATAGACTTTATATTCTGAATTAGTCAATGGTCGCTGGGTGACCAAGTAGAAATTAAAATAATGTTTATATGTTAAGGCTTACTACACTTACAATAAACTCAAAGTGACAACTCCAAATATTAAGTAAAAAATAGCTTCATTCTAAAACCTGACATAAGATTGAGTCCCATTTCAGAACACAGGAACTAAAAGGTACTTAAAATATTTTAATACTACACTCTACCTATTTATAATATTTACAAAACATTGTAATATTATTCAATAAACATTAATCATTAATTTAAATTTACAAGATTATTTACTATTGATTAAGAAAATTTACAATAAATGCCAATACGCTCATTATCTATGCCATTTGTAGATAAGCAAACCTACTAATATATACATATTACACATCCAAAAAATATTTATTACGTTACTGTAATAAGCCGGTAGACAAATTAGGGACAAACATTCACATTCCCAGTAGGGTTACTCTTGAATCTCGATATCATTCAAATTGGAAATAGTTCGGTCAATTTAGACAACCCTTGCAAAAATTCTCAGAAAACTGAAAACTTGCATAAATGTTAGGGACACCATTGTAATGTAATTGTAAAAAGTCCCTATCGATCCTACGTTTGCAATTTTTTAATTTAAGATCAAAGGTTATAAAAATGTTAGTTTTTAATGTAAAATTTCAAGGTTACCACTATTTTTGGGCTAAATTGTACGGGCCAAAATTGGAATCGTATTTGTAAATTTAGTTACTTTTGAACACTATACTAATGTATTATTAACATTCAGTTACAAATAAATTTAACGAAAACGACAAAATAATTTAGTGTTTACTATTAGGTAAATGTTGCCACTGTCACCAGTATTGTATTCAAGAGTACCTAAAATGACATACTCGATTACAATTTCCAATACTGCATAAATCGAGTTTCAAGAGTAACGCTACAGATATCGTGTAGTTTAAGAATGAACGCCTCGTAACTGTATGGTTACTCTTGAATATCGATTTCATGCAAATTGTAAATTTGAATCGGATATGTCATTTTAGGTACTCTTGAACACAGGAATAGCGGATGATTAACATTTAGTTCCAACAAAATTCAATGAATCTGATAAAATCATTTATTGTTTATTATTAAGTAACTTTAATAATTCACTAGTGTTGTGTTCAAGAGTATCTAAAGTGACAGATCCGATTCCGATTCCCAATATTGCATTAATCGAGATTTAAGTATAACCCTACTAATCTCATACGAGTTCTTGTCATTTACTTAACTTATTATTGATTATTACCCGTTACCAACAAAAAATGTTGTTTTATATGTCTGTTACGCGATTACTCGTCCAATAGCCCACCGATATTGATGTTTTTTAAAAACCATGATTCCGAGGTTACGTTTAATTTAAGAGGTCTCGGGTTC
>NJDD01004886.1:19473-35737 GCA_002245505.1 Calephelis nemesis | reverse complement strand
ATAAAGTAGCATAGATGGCGAAAGTATTTTTATTTTAAATAAGATTGGAGAAATATCAAATAGACGCAATTACCTCAAAGACGCAATTACCTCAGGTGACCTTAACTTCTTTGTGACTGGAATGTGAACCGGCGAACGTCAATACAACCAGGGCATTTGCATAACGTCATGTTATGGGGTCTGATTGTTTACCTAAGCCAATACAAAACACCTCATCTGACAGCTATTTAATGTACACTTTACTTAATGATCATCACTAAAAAGATTAGATACTAGGTGGATACTAGGTGGTAGAGTTTCGCAGCGACTCGCCCGGATTTGTACCACCGCCTTACCTATTCCTGCCGCCATAACGTCATGACGTGTTCCGGTCCGGAGGGTAAGGTAGCCGGTAAACTTACTTTTGCTCGAGGCCTAACATCCTTACCTCAGTTTGGTAACGCATCATTAACATCTTTGGTGTCTCTAGGCGGCGTGAATTTCTTACCATCAGGAAATCCGCCTGCTTGTTTGCCTTCCTATAACATAAAAAAAAAACTAAAAAGATATGCAATAAGCCCCCTGAAATGTAGCTATGCGATAGATCTGAGTTTTTTCGGATTTCCTGATTGTAAGAAATTCACGCCGCCTAGAGTCACCAAGAATTCTTGTTTTCTTCCAAATATTTCTTCTATTTATATGATTGTTAGATAGTTTATAAAAGGTAAAGAAAGTGTTACGGATGAGAGTATCTGGCTATTGTCCTAACTACAAGGGAAGGTAGAGTTTGATGTCAAATGGGTATTAAGTTATTCATCACTATCTGTCGCTAACGACTTCATACACACGTAGAAGTTACTTCCTTGGTTATTGATGGGGTCGTTAGATTTTCGCGCAGACTAAATGTTGAATCGGGCTATAAGATACTATCACAAAAATTGGGTAAAAATCCGTTTAGTAGTTTTTACGGTAAAACTAAAGAAACTAAATGAAAAAATTTCTATAAATTTTTAAAGAAAGAAAAAATTTCGCCCCAGACAGGATTTGAACCTGTAACCTTTCGTCTCAAGCCGACGAATGCTCTAACCAATTGAGCTACTGAGGATTCAAGTCCCGTGGCGAAATTTTTAATTCCTTTCTAACCCGTTAACGCGGGTAGTTATGTCCTATAGATACACAATTCTGAGTACCCACCAAATGAGTTCATCACAGATGAAATTCACATTTTAGAATGGCCATAACTTTCGGTTCTTACATCGTATTTTTATTTTTTATTTTTTTTAGCACTTGCCCTGTGCGTGGGATAAATTTCTATAAATTTTTAAAGAAAGAAAAAATTTTTTTTTTTAAAAAAATAAAAAAAAATAAAAAATTAAAATACGATAAATGAAAAAAGTTTTTATAACCCTGATTTTGGTTCTGTATCCTATATCGAAAACATAGCAATCATTGTTTTTTTTTAATTTCAAGTACAGATTTAAAATTAGATTTATTGCTGTTTTATTTATAGACCATAACAATAACGCTAGTGTCATGTCTTCTGATTAGATGGGCCGAAAACTAATTAGACATGTAGGTAAATCAGAAAGTTAAAAAAAAAACATATTTTTAGAATGATGTATATTTGAAAACAAACAAAAATATTTTGGTAATATGAAGAAGTTTTTGCAGCTTCTATGACCTTTTAAAAATATCATCACTACGTATACTTAGTGTAAAACAAAGCCGCTTCCTCTGTTCCTATGTCCGTTTGTATGCTTAAATCTTTTAAACTGCGCAACGGATTTTAATGCGGTTTCTTAATAGATAAAGTGATTGAAGAGGAAGGTTTAAATGTATATTTCATAACCGTGCAAAACCGGGGCGAGTCGCTAGTGTGTAAATAAAATACATATTCGTATTATAAATTGTTGGAGGCTCAAATATCCGAGTAATAGATTTTATAGGAACAAAAGAACAGCGTTTCATTGCCCCGACCATAAAATAACAAAAATATAAATCATAAATATTAGAATCATAGCCAGGGGTTATTTTTTTAGCACATCAATACCTCATTATCACATTTTTTCCCTTAAAATCCAACTTTTTGGACATAAATAGCGTATTGTATTGTGTGGGTGACATTCGTTTATTGATGGTGAGGCGTGGCTGTACGCGGGTGTGCCTTTGCCTATAAAAAATATGACATTTGAGTTCAAAGATGATAAAGCAAAATTAAATCTCTCTGGTAATTTTAGCCTGCTATATGCGATACGCGTCGGTTTCGCACTTCAATTGCGATGCGTAACACAGATGTGTTTTTTTCTTTTTCTTCAATAATCGAATAGAAGTCGAGAATTAGTTATCTCTTAATAAAATATTGATTAAATTTAGCTAGCTTGTACCGACCCTTGCCGTCTAAAAGCATTATTTTATCGCTACCTACTTTTGCTTAGGTGTTGAAATAAAGAAAACTTTAACTATATCTTGATGACCGTCTTTTTGTCCATGAGGACTCAAGATCTAAAATCGCCTGGATTATAAATTTTAACATTGCCTTAAGTTAACAACACGCCATTAACTTCTATGGTCTTATTAGGCAAGATACCAAGGTTTTACCCTCGAAATAATTTTCAAGTTTTTATTTTATAAAAAAGGTAAAATTTAAAGGCATCGTTAAACATTTTAACCGTTATTCGTAATTGAAATATCAATTGCATAAGGATGTCAAAAAACATCGACATGTACGGCATTTGTAAATTTGATAAATGGTCGCGTTCAATTTTTGCAAATCGATCAATTAATGATTTGCTACGGATGTTCGGTGATTTGTCATTCTTCATATCGATTATCGATATGAATTTTCAACGCACAATTCTTACAAGTTATCTGTTTTATTAATACTATACATTAAAATGCGTATGTTTGTTTTTTTTTCCTTGTCCCTCTCTTACGTCGAGTTCCATAACATAAATTATGTTCAAATGAAAAGCTGGAAAGAGAATAAGTTACTTCCTATCCCGTTATCTATACTATAACTATAAATAACTATAGAATATAAAATAGAAACTACAGTTATTTTATTATATATAATGGATAAAAGTAGCGGGCTTAGCCGTGGGTAACATCATGCTAATAATATTTCAAAACTAGCTCTTCCCATGCGCTGCTTTTAAAAAAAAAAAACTTAGCTTAGAATAATATTATATTCAAAACTCTCCCTAAAACTGTAACAGCTAATAAAAAATCCTGTTTTGAAATAACACACAGAAAAAAGACTTCGTTTTCGGTTCAGAAGTGTTCTAATTATTTATAAGTACTATATTTGTATTACAAAAAAGAGCCATTAGAGCTATTTATAATCTTAAAGTAAGGGATTCCCTGCGTGAAAAATTCAAAGAAATAAATATTTTAACCTGCAGTTCTCAATACATTTATGAGAATTTAATGTATGTCAAAAAAAATCTATGTATGTTTACAAAAAAATGTGATGTTCACAATGTAAATACGAGAGATAAAAATAATCTAGCCGTATACAAAACTCGTCTTCATAAAATTAGTAAATCCTTTTTCGGTCAATGTATACGTTTTTACAATAAGCTGCCCATTGATATTAGAGATCTACCTATTAATAAGTTTAAAAAATGTATCAAAGCAAAATTATGTCAAAAAGGCTATTATACGGTCTCAGATTATTTGGAAGATGAACATGCTTGGGGATAGAGATTTCAATCTCCCACTGCAATTTGTAATGTAATTTGTTGTACCTTTTATTTAAGTTAAAATTAGATTGTTATTGGTATTTTTAAGCTAGATTATATTGTAAATATTATTATTGAAAAAAGACAAGCCCGCTGAGTTTCTTTCGCCGGATCTTCTCAGTGTGAGGCCGCGATTCCGATCCGGTGGTAGTTTAAAAAAATGTCGACGCGCACAAATACCACTTGTATGGTTCATGTGAATAAAGAATATTCTGATTCTGATTCTGATTTTTTTCTAGAATCTACCTTAAATGGGCATACCACATACAGAAAGATATAGATATTTTTTCAGTTGCAAATGCGCTTCTGATGTCTTTATATTTTAAGAAATTCTTTTCCGATTGATTTAAGGACGAGTTGCAACAAATTTAATTATCAATATTAAAACAAACGGCACTTCATGAAACCCTGCCTAATGCCTAAGGATATATTCATCTGATTATTTGGGTACCTCTGCTTGAGATGTTTTTTTTGTAATTTGCTCGTGCATTTCACGTAATCATGATGTCTATCAGTCCCATAGCCTTAAAGCACTTCCACCCATAATCTTTAGCTTCAATGATGTGTTCACAAATCACTTAGTAGCGATGGTTATAGCATGGACTGGTAACAAAGAGTAAGCCGTTAGGTATCTCCTGAATATCTTCAATGTGCAAATAACAGAAAGATAGACAGATGTTTTTTTTCATTCAATCTAATATCTTTCAGTCACTATTACGTTAGTGGTTGTTATTATCGTGACCCTTAGGTTTGCAAGGCATTGTTAGTCTAAAATTGTGGCTTGAGTACCATTCGTTAGCTGAAGTTACCTAATTCAATTACTATTAAAACAGATATAATACAACTTTCAAAGTATTAGATCGTATTGATTCTTTTTTTTTATCAAAAAATTGGAATCGACATTCGACAGACTTATTAAATGTGTCGCCTATGGTTGAATATGTCATAATTTTATAAGACAAAACCTTGCAGGTTTTTTGGTGGTAAGAGGTAAACGTTGCCTGTAGTCGCAAGTCTACCCTACACTCTATGAACATGACTATGGTGAGCGCTGCACTATGAGTGCAGGAATAATTATGGTGATTACGTGTAGTTCTTGGTAGGTATAATTTTGATTACATTGTGATTCCTTCAGGTGTCCGTCAAGGCTCAAGTCTTGGCCCTCTTTTTTACAACGCCTACATTTTTGATATAAACTTAAGTATGCTTTGGTAACAATACCTTGCACCTCTTGTATGCTATGCTTATGACAGGAAATGTTATAAGGAAATCTATTCTATAAATGACTGCGTTCAGCTTCAAGGAAATATTGATAGTTTAATTAAAAACTACATTAATAATAAAATAACAGTCAACACTGCAAAATGTCAGGTTATTTGTTTCAGTCAATAGCCAAATCCTATCATGTTCGAATAGAAATTTAAAAATATAATATTGCAGAAAGTTGATGCAGTGAGGGATTTGAGGATACTATTTGATTAAAAAATGAAATTATATGACACAATATTACCTATATGACAAAACATATAGGTAATATTGTCAATAAAACCTGTAGAAATTTAGGATATGTTATGAGACTATTTACCATCCACTTAAAACAATATTTACCTTTAAATTTTTATGCTTTGCATAATATGTTAGGAGCATATTGAAATATACTAGCCCTATGTGGTCACCATATTTTGTGGTACATATAAAGCTTTTGTCTTATTAGTTATATATAAATGTAACAAATCAGGAAAAAAATACAATAATACATGCAGTAACTACGAGTTATAACAAATGCGTTTGTTATTGGATATGGTGTTTTTATTGGGCATAGTCAATGGAAGATTAGATAGACTTGAACTTTTGTCAAATTTTAGATCCAACACTCCCAAAAATTGAACTAGGCTTTCTCTATATTATTCAGTGCTTCGTTGCATACAAGATTTTTTATTGTTGGTAAAAAATGCAGTTTTTCACTTGTTTAATTGTTATTTTAATGATGTATTAGGCTGTTGTTATACCATAATGACTAAACAATAACAAATTATAATAATCCAGGCAAGCTTTGCATAGCATTCAACTAGCCAGCAAATAGTCAGTGATCGTCATGATTTCAAGTATAACCTTTTACCAGGCGACAGTTCTTTAATAGTACGGGTCTTTAACCGAGAATATTTGAATTTTTATAATTTAGTTTCGTATAGATTTTTGGTAGGAGTATTATGATACTTATTAGGCTTATGAAGCCTAGTTAACATTCTCTAGTAAAAAAATAGCATACAGGATACTATTATAGTATACAAGTAATCTAGTTATATCTGTCTTCCGAAACTATAAATAAAATAATTCTCACTCTATTTCTCGAAATCTAAAAGACAGTAAGAAAACAATAAATCATTCTTATCATTTATATTAAAACAATCAAAGTAGTATGTTAAAAGTACTAGGACATCATAACTATATTGGAGTTTAGTAAGCCATCCCAAACCCTCGTCTTGACCGTCGCGTCACGTCCGTAAGTCGGTATTTAGCGACAATATGCCGCAGGCAGCTGACGCCCGCCCCTTTCTGACTTTTGCGAGATGAATAGTGTTGTACCTACATTTGTCGATAAATTGTTCAATAAAACACACAACAGATGATGTTCGTAGTAATAACCCGTATTTTTTACTAATTTATAAGACAAGTACTTCGATTTTACACAGTTAGGTTTGGAGTTATACGAATAGCTACGATTTTAAGTTTGACTATCTTACTACTACTAGGTATACTAACTACTACTACTACTAGGGTAGGTATTACTGCTTATTCTGTGCTATTATTTTTTGTTATTTCATGTTTAAACATTTTCTGTGATTTAGGAAGGCAAGGTTTAAAGATTATAACAGGGCATTATCAGTCTATAGCTGAAATCAAAATAAAATAAATATGGCGTAAACAAGTTACCGGCAATCCTGCTCTTCAACACCAAACATGACTTTGACGACCAATGACCTTGTGGTTTTAGAAATACTTAAGTAAGGTACCTCAAAACTGTATAACCTAGACATGGACACGATGTGAATACCCAACATACTTATGCTCGACGCTTTTTGGCTGATATCTAGGCAGTTGTTCTGTTTTCTTCATTTAAGCTGGGGTATTACTGGGTACCTGCTGTTGTTGTTTAGTTCCTTGGAGTATGCGAATATGCATCCAGGACATCTGTGTAGTAATGTGAAATCAATCGATTTTAAATTTACATCAATCAGTACCGCAGTTACAACTTAAAATTAATCTATAGTGCACTTGACCTGAAGGCTGAAACTTATTACGTCCTTTATGCGTCGTGAATGTTTCTATACATAACTTGAGATAAACATCGAACTCGATATCGATAACCATTTTCAAGCTTTTGAACACCACTATTCGAGATAGGGGAGTGAATGCTTCGGAATTAATTACTTTTTGACATATTCACTTTTATTACAATTTATACGGAATAAAGATACTGAGGCGCGACTAATGGGCTATGAAAGATAGAAGGGAATAGGGATGGGGTTTGGTTAGAGAGGATTATCACATCACTAGTACAGATAGATATCTGTACTTAGTTAACGAAACTTAAGTCGACTGCCACCTACATCGTATCAGAATCAGAAACAAGTAAGTAAGTGAGCACTCTGCATTTATTTTGTCACTTACATAGTGACATCACAGTCACTATGTAGATCTTCCCTGGATTGCCTTGCCCCTTTCTATAAGCAGACGATAGTTGCCATTGTCTTATTCGGTTTAGTGATTAACTTACTTACTTTAGGAACTCGGCCTCAGATGGGCAAAATGAAATCGAGAAATGTAATCTCTTTTTGAGTCGGTTTTTTGCAGTTTAGCTGAGCTTAAATATTAATAGGATATATATTATAAAGAGATAAGCAATATTTTTTCTTATACAGGAGGCAAGCAAGTAGACGTCTTTCATATTGGTAATAATAAGAGTCTCTTATACTCTGAAGATATTATCAATGGGTTCTCAAGAAAAGGTTTGTTAAGCCTCTAACTTTATAAGGATAACAGATTATTCTATTCTTCAAACTGTAACATGATATTGGTAATTGACGCCCGTTAATATCATAACTGCAGTAAGACTACTAGATTACAGTACAACACAATATCAACTTCGATACAACCCAAAATATAAATATAAGTACTTATTTAGCAACGTCCATACGTCCGTCGACCAATGAATGCGATTCTCGGCCGCGATTCTAAATTTGAAATATTCATATTTGGTATGAATATTCAAACGGTCTGTTTACATTCACAGCGTTCCAATTTCAAATATTTGCATTTATTTATTTTGAATTCGGAACTTTTTGTTGGTGCGGTTTTTGATTGACGCTATGTTTGTGCGGAATGTCAAAATAGTATTTGGATAGGCAAATTTTTTAATTTAAACATTAACTTTCGTGTAACCCTTGTGTATTTGCACAAGGCAATAATGGATACGTAATACGTATTGTGTAGTGATACACAATACAAAAATATGATTTTGTTGTACCCTTTATGTAACTATTAAAGTTTTTAAGTCGGTTACATTTTTTTTCAATATGCCGGTTAAATCTCAATATTTAAAGAATTTTGCGGGTTAAAAAGACAAATATCGGGTTCAAAAATATTAAACGCTTAGATTAGATTTATGTCTTGCTAAATTTTGGAATTATCAGTTTATTTAAATTTGGAATAACTTCTAGTGTACAAAAATGATATTTTATTTCGCCTTATACTCGTATGTATCATTACAACGATTAACACAATTAAGTACGTTGAAATTAAATTCATCCGGAGTCCAATTGTTGAAAATTGGAAAACTGCTTTATTTGCAACCAAACTTTAATCAATTCAGATATTCATAATAACTAATATAATATTAAATTAGAATAATAATAATAATATGTAACAACTATAGCTTTGTTCAGTTTAAAATCATTTACAATTTAATATATTTTATAATCCAACGAAAACTAATTAAAATTTGGCACTCTAAATCACTACCATAGCTATTTTGAAATCAAACAACAATATTGTCTAAAGTTGACAAGAAATGATAAAACAATTATTATAGTAGGTACGATAAGCGAGAAAGGGATCCTTCCGGGTCTAACTCCTTTGTGTTCACGAAATAATTGTTCCCTAAATTATATGGGTCTCGTAGTAGACGGTCACAGATAGTGTCTTTTAGATGTATTGTGTGGTGTTGCCTGTGTTTTATACTTTCCTTGAATTGAGGGAAAGTTAATCAAGTTTTCTATGTGATTATAGAGATTTATTTAGATGATGCAATCACTAATGGCATGAAAACACGCAGCCAAAATAAACAAAGATATTAATACTTGGTAAGTAGTATCTTCACGCCCATAGCCCAGAAGACGCAGGCAGAGACCAAACCAGGGCACCCACGACTAGCCGAAGACACAAAGCCCCACAATGTGATTGGTTGCATATCAAATCACGAGCAACTTTTTTATAGAAAATTAGAAAAACCACATTTTTTTTTGTTCTTCTCGATCGTGGAATCGAACTCGGGACCTTATGAAGTCAGGTCCAAAACCTGGACCAAGGCGATTTAATACTTGGTAGCAAGAATATGTGTCCTTTTGGTAATAATCAAAAAGAGCCGTACGTACAAACATGCCATTTATAATTGACCAATGTAAGATAAATTTATGTTATATTTTAGTTAGTAGAGCTAAACGTAAAAGGCGTATGAAATTCTCAACAGTTAGCTCGATAGAAAAATCGTTTTTCACTTTCCATATTAAGTCAAAGAATTTTGTGAACTATTTATTAGTACACGCTTATTATGTTATTGTTAATTAACCTTCTCAAAGGAGACCCTTATATCTCAAGGAGTTTTAGTTATTTGTGGGTACTGTTTCGGTGTTGATGATGACTACATGAGCCTTGAGTTCGATTTCCGGGTCATTGTGTGTTTGGAACTTTTTTTTAAGATCACAACGTTCCCCGAGATTGGACGAGTTCTCGATTGGCGATAGGTTTGTCACCTATAACATTGTAAGATTATAGGCTTTTGGATTGTCGTGGCTAACCTGAGAGTACTCGGGGCCTGGGTACAGGGGGCAAAGGCTGTACCTTTGCCTTCCTCTCTGGGTGTAAATATACTTACTTAATTTATTTTCAAAAATAAGGAATGCACATAAAATGTGAGCAATCAAAACATCTCAATCGACAAAGCTGCTTGCACACTCGCGGCCTGTGCCGTAATCTTGCCGCGCCTTGCGTTTGACGTTAAATAATTGTTGGGCGCCGGCGTCATTCGCGTCTGCCTCTACATCTTTTAGAGGCGGCAATTTGTTGCATTTTATTTAAATCATATAAAAATATGTCTAAATTGAATATACTGCAGATATTTTTTTTTATGGTATTGGAAGGCAACAAGCAGACGGATTTCCTGATGGTAAGAAATTTCCGCCGCCTAGAGACACCAAAAGGTGGTAATGGTGCGTTGCCAACCTGAGGCCGGGATGTTAGGCCTTGAGCAAAAGTAAGTTTACCGGCTACCTTACCCTCCGAACCGAAACACGTCATGACGTTATAGCGGCAGGAATAGGTAAGGCGGTGGTACCAATCCGGGTGAGTCGCTGCGAAACTCTACCATCTAGTGAATAGATAAAATGATTATGATTAGATTTAATTTTGACATGATTTTTTGTTTGCCGAAAATTTGGGGATCAATAAATAATATAAATAACAAGTTACATAAAACGATTAAACTAAAAAAAGCGTCACGTAGAATTGTGTTCTGACAATTGTGCGCCTATAAATAAGTAGGTACACCTATCTGTTTCTGTCTTGTAGGAAGTACCTACTACATCCATTTCTAACCAAAATATCTTATTTAATTTAAAAATTAATTAAATTTAAGATGAATATAATTTCGAATTTCGCAATTTCATTGTGTCAAAATAATTTTACAATGTAGCTGCATGAGAAGTTTAATATTTATTTACTTTTTTTACTGAAGGCAAACAAGCAGGCGGATTTCCTGATCGTAACAAATTCAAGCCACCTAGAGACACTAAAGGTGGTAATGGTACGTCGCTAACCTGAGACCGGGATGTTAGACTTCGAGCAAAAGTAAGTGTACCGGCTCCTATATATCCTCCCAACTGTAACACGTCAACGACAAGCTCTGGCGTTATGGCGGCAGGAATAGATAAGGCGGTTGTACCAATCCGGGCATATCGGTGCGAAACCATCTAGTGAAATGTCACGATTTTAGTGACTGTAGTCCTCGCCCGCCTCTTACGAGCTGCCTGGCAGAAAGGCACATGGTCTATTCTGCAAAGTAGCCTAGGCCAACACGGGGACAAACTTTTTGTACACTGTTTATTTAAATATTAAGTGAGTTTATTCGTTTTCAGGACAGACACATTTTTTTGCGATGTCAAGTGACGTAGGTAAAGACGCAGCTTTATAATTAGTATAAATATAAATAATGTAATGTTAAGTTGCACGGGAATATTTTTTTTACAAATTTTAGTAATACTTGAATAATAAATATCTACATATTTAACCAAAAAAAAATAATTTAATTTTTAAATCACATTAAATTTTCAGGTACAAGTTTAATTGTAGTTATGGTATAATTACGATCGTATGAGTTACAGCTCATAGCATGTTTGTTATTTATACCTATTACATATATATTTGCTATATATGTGAGCACAACATATAACAAATTAATATTGTAAGGTAAACATATTCTAATAATGGTATTAATATGTGACGATGTAAGTATAGATCTTTGGGGATTTTTTTAAAAATGTTAACGAAAATGGTCTGTCTGTTCCGTCACAAGTCTACACGAGGGAATAGAATTTATTTAATGATACCGTTCCGAAGGGAGGACGTGGATTGTGACGGGCTCGTTACGCCGTTTTTATAACGGATTACGGATCAACGGGGGTTATTTAGGTTAGAACTTTCAATGAGTTTTAACTGGCTGTAATTCGAACACAAAAAGAAAGAAATTTATTTAGGCTGTATAGTGATTGCTTTTGCATTGAGTTTTGATGAGTGTTTATAAATGAAAAAAAAGTAACAAATTTTTTTCTGTCGTATGGTGGTAGGTTTTGCTTTACGTTTAACCGAATATTTAAAAACAGATGACAGATGAATGATTGAAAAAGCAGATATACAATGCGAATGTGGATGGATGTAGGTACCTAAGGAGACCAAGGTTGACATTTCACGATCAGATCACTCGGATATTATCCCAGGGGTGTCAGGAGTCTCCGAAACCGGCGTGTTTGTATTAAAAAGGTAATGAATGTGAAGGAAGCTAGACAGGTTTGTCAGGATCGTGAGGGCTGGCACTCGATAATCTCTGCCTAGTCCGTAAGGGACTTGGCGTGGAGATATGTATGTATGTAAGATCATAGCTTAGATAGAAAGTATTTTCTTTGTAATTATCGAATTTTGTGTACATTTTAAGTTTGATTATTATTGAGTTGTAAGGAGAGCGCCATTTTAATAAATAAAGAATCTTGTAAGAAATATAAAATATGATTTTTTATTATTACTTAAATATGACATAATTAATGTGAATAACTAGCTGCGCCCCGCGGTTTCACCCGCGTAAGTCCCAATCCCGCGAGAACTCCGGGATAAAAAGTAGCCTATATGTTATTCTGGGTCTTCAGCTACCTACATACAAAATTTCATCGTAATCAGCTTTGTAGTTTTTGCGTGAAAGAGTAACAAACATCCATACATCCATACATACAAACTTTCGCATTTATAATATTAATAGGATTAATAAGTGTGTGTAAAAAAATGTACTACCTAGTTCTGGAACTTTAAATTTTATGATAATGACAGTGCTTGCCACTGGTTGGGGAGAGTAGTTGGCTTTGTTTGATATCAGTACTACACCATCATCATCATAGGTGCCTATTCATGATAGTACCAAATACATAGGTGCCGTGTATTTGGTACTATCATGAAGTCAGTTTAAAAGTTTTCGATCCTGCCTTCCATAGGTAGGAATGTATCATTAGGTATGTTTTCTAAGCACAAAATTAAAATATAAAAAAAGTGTGTGTGTGTGTCAGCTACGACGCACGATTGTAGTTTACTCCTTACGAAATTATCTTGCAGCACACATGTCTCCTACAGCAGATTCAGTTATGTTAGTTCTTCTTAATTAGTATCATTGCAGACATTAGAAGTGTGATCCAAATAGTCAGTATTTTGATAGGTAGCGACTCTCCTGCACGGAGACTACGAAGTATCGCTCGGGAGGAGATCCCGAGAATGAGATACGCTGTGTAATGTATTCCATCTCATTCTTTTACACGTTCAATCCACAACATATATATGTTTGTCTCTTTCTACGTAACGCCTCAACGCCTCGTGTTACACTTGATTTTACTCCTCATAAAATTTCCGTACCGGGCCTTATAACTCAAATCGTTTCATAAGGAGTAAACTCCAATAAACTCCAATAAATCAAAATAAATAAGTTCATACATAAGTAGGTATCTTTACACCCGTAAACCCGAATTCATAGGCAGGGGTAAGTAAAACTCAAACACTTACGATTAGCCGAAGACACTAAATTCCATAATGTGATGGGTGCAATATCATCATAGCAAAACTGACACTTCTCCAACCCCGCGCAACATTCTTTTTTTTTAAGAAAATAAAAAAAAAACATTTTTTTGTTGGCAAGCCTGGAATCGAATCAAGGACCTCATGAAGTCAAGTGCAATCCCAGGCAAAGTGACAACAAGGCAATGTAACAAAAATAATACATTTTAGGCCTCGTTATTTATAACAGAAGCAATAGCACAAGTTATTTCATCAAAATTGGTTCAGTAGATGTGAAGTAAAAGTCGTCCGCGCAAGAAGTGAAGCCTCAGAAAGTACCTAGAAGTAGATTGTATTATAAGTAAACCTTTACTATTACTATCTACAGTTATAACCGGGAAACGAATCTGGGACCTCATGAAGTCAAGTCCAATACCAGGCGACGAGACAACAACACAATATTAAAATCAAATAAATTGTAAGTCTCATTGTTTCGAATAGCAGCGTGCAAGATATTTCATCAAAATCAGTTCAGAAGATGTGAAGTCCAAACCGACCGCGCAAAAAGTAAAGCCTCATAAAATTAGTAGTAGTACTTCGCTGTCTAGTGTTTCCCTCTGGGGAGTGAACCGACCCCTCAAGGATTTTAACTTATCCTAATTACCTTAGTGAAGTAAAACCTCATTTCAACTAAAACCCTATTAAATTGAAAATTTATCCAATATACCTTTATTTAACCTTTACGCACATCAAATAGAAGTTTGGGCCAATATCTATAAATAGCGACTTTCAAAATACCTTCAATAAACAGTAAAACCTGTTTAGAAGTATCCTATAAAAATCAGATATCATAAAAAGGCTGGTACGAGAAACCGAATGTTAGAAAAAAAAGAAAGTGCGGCAACCAATAGGGAACTCGAATACACTTTTACGCGATACAAATCGCCCAATAGAAATGGGTTTTAAGACGCAATAACACGTGAACTACCGTCTCTTTCTAACTTTGCATTTATTGTATACCGGTTTCACCTTCGACCCTTTTGTCTTGAGGATTTGTAAATGTCATAAAAAGGTATTTTTTGTTCGGCGTGCCATTTCTTATTTCGTTATATGGATGTTAAAGCTATGTTTTATGTTATTGAATAAGCTTTTAAATAAAATTTGTTTGGTAACCATAACACTCTATTACACAGTTTGTAGTTATTAATGGCATAAAAGAAAAGTTAGAAACAGTTTAAATATGGAACATCAACACAACATACAGAAAGACAAGGAAAGCATTTCAATATGATTAAAATGGCCCCATTAAAAATCGTATCAAGTAGAATTGATCATATGTTAACGGCAACAGAATATACTGAGATACCTACCTACTATTTGTATTTGTCATAAAGAATATCGTGTTTAAAGCTTACCTATGGATATGTCATCTGTCATTTTATATATGTCATTTTAGTCTAGTCAGTAAGTATACCTAGTAGTTCTATTTAAATTATGCGCTTCGGCTATACTTACTCGTCAAGCTTCGGAAATCCGAATGTATTAGAGAGTTCTTATTACATAATGAATCATTTCGCTTACATTTAGATTAGGTCAGCCAATTTAAAAATAAATGTTAAAAGTGTAAAGCCGAATCCGAAATTTGGAACTTCACCATGAAAATTTTTAACACGTTTCAGTTAATTAAGTAATAAATTGCAAATGTACCTATTTTTATAGAATAAGCATTTTGTATACCTACCTGTCTTAATTGAACAATGTGCCTGCGTGCACTGAGTTGTAGACTTATGGCATTTTATATTAAACCCATGTGGTTTTTAAAAATGTCATTATGTAGTTTGTAAACAAATTGTAAATTGGTAATAAATGAAAAAAAAGCGCAGAATTTAAATAGTAGTAGTACTACAAGTAAGTTCTTACTTAAGAATAGATTGTAGAGTCCCACTATGACTCCAGTAAGTTGCCAAATCTCAAAATAACGAAGCCGGGATGATTTTAACTAATCAAGACTAGGGTGGCGCTTCGAAAAAAAAATTATTTTTTTCAAATACGTTTCTGCCAATGTCCCTTGTATCCTTGAACCACCTGGTCTTAGCCGATCTGATGGAAAGAGACCCGATGGTATGACTTTGGTTCCCTGGAAAAAGGGTAAGTGCCTCTTATGGGATGCAACTTGCGTTAGTACCTTTGCTCCGAGTCATCTCAATCGTACAACATCGTCACCCGCACCGGCTGCTGAGGATGCAGCATATAAAAAAAACAAAAATATGCAGCTCTGAAAAATACCTATTTGTTTATTCCTATTGCAGTAGAGACAATGGGAACAATGTGCCATGAAGCTAAGTGCTTTATGAATTAGGGCACAGGCTCCGAGATAACGGGCATGACACCCGCTCCGGCTCATTCTTGGTGCAAAGACTCGCGCTGGCCATCCAACGTGGTAATGCCGCCAGTGGCATGGGTACTTATGCACCAGGAATGCTTCGAGGTGGTTTATTTGAATAATTATTTGTTAGTTATATGGTATTTTAAGGTAGGTTTTAATATTGTTTTTGGCAAAACATTGTGTAAGTTTTTCAAATTAGTATTTATACTGGTGTTGAGTAGCAAGTATTAATTGTTGGCGGCGTGACAAAAGATCGCGGGCAGAACAAATGACTCGGGAAGGAGAGAAGTAGGTACACTTAAACGTTCAGAGCGGAGGCGGTGGAATCGACTTTAATAATTTATGATAGTATCTACTTAATTAATTTTAGAAAAAATCGGAGATATTATTGCTTGCCATTAACTTAAAATAACTACATTAACTTAAAATAAAAGATGATTACTATAGATTTTATCCGTCCATCCTCGTTTGTAGTATTATAGTCTCTAGACCCATACATATTAAACAAACTGTAATAACATTAAATGTGATTTGTCTTAAAAAAAAGATGAGCTGTAAATTGGTCCCCGGAATGTTT
>NJDD01004885.1:76947-95315 GCA_002245505.1 Calephelis nemesis | reverse complement strand
CCCTGGAAACTCGATCTCGTCAGAAGTCATGTTGTTAGTAACAGTAAGCCTATGCTCGCCTTTTACGAGCTGCCTGGGAGGAAGGCAGATGGTCTATTCTGCTAAGGAACCTGGACTAACACGAGGATGTAGATTGTAGATGTAGAATAAGTCTCCATTTAGTGAAACCCGCGTAACTGTAAAATCAAGTTGCACTCAGTGCGAGTGCGACTTGATGTAGTTTATGGTGAGTTCTTCAACGAAGTTGGCGAAGGACGTCGAAGGTTGAATTGTTTCCCGATCGAAGGGCGTAGCCAGAATTCTGTATAACGCGGGCTAGACAGTGACAATTCTAAACTGTGTTGTTTAAATCATAGTTTTATCGTATGAGTATCTCACGTAAGTACCTAGTATTTGGGTAATTTGTATTTGAAAAACATTCTGCACGCTTTTACAAACATTTGTTTATCTTCTCTTCTTTCATTTTACCTTTTTCGGGCAAATCTTTTGTCCACGTTTAACATCCATAGCTCGTTTTAACGAGAAGTCATTCGGAGAGTTGCAGTGGGTGTAATCTGAACGCTCTTCTAGGGAGGGACCAGAAGCTATACCCCGCTACGCCCATGCGAAGATTATTCATAAAGATGGTAGCGGTGGGGGCATATTTTGTACTTGAAAGACTTCCAGTCACAACAGTTACACGGGTTTCGCGAAATTATAGAAATAAATAATAATCAAATTTAAGCGCCCGTTGATCTTGATTTTTTGTTAGCAAATGAAGTTACACACCAGTTCAACAGGTGCGTAAGTTTTATTAGTACGAGGGTTATTCTATATCTAAGATTAGGTACATTTAAAAATATGCCGAGTTTTAATTTTAAAAATAAAATCAATTTAAAAATCGTTGACTTATGAAAACATGGTTTAATAAAATATTTTTTTTGAGACAAAGGTAGACAGCACTCCTGATATTGTAAGACTAGCTATTGCTCCTAGAACGGTCACCATAGACAATTTAAAAACTATCTAACTATGTAAATAAACTACTGATGCGTCGAGATTTAAGGCCATGCAATTTTACCGGCTATTCAAACCTTTAGACGGAAAGCGATAATAGCGACTAAATAATTTTAATAGCGAAGACAGTTTTAAATAGGCCCAGGCGTGAGCTCCAATTGTTACAGCTTGGACTCACTCTACAAAGATGAAAAGAAAAAAATAGAAAAAAAAAGAAAGCTGCTGTAACTTGCAATGACAAGTGTTATGCGACGTGATTGGTAATTCGGATTGGATAGCAGTTGCCTGCAGTTAGCAACTTCCGAAATCTCAAAAAATAAATTAAAATCAGATATGCATCCCACATTAAAGTTTGAAATTATATAAATCGTTTTCATTTACCTGTTGGATTTTTTGGATCTTCAATGCAATAATAGAACATCACGTAATTTTTATAATCTGTATCCAAGACGTATGTAGTTAAATTAACACCAGCTGAAATTTAATGGACATTATGGCACTCATTACCTAGTGTCGGAAATGGGTAGATCTTCATTGTAGACACGAAACAGCACTGACAAATAACTGTAAATTCGTATGGCTAATGATAATTTGGTACCATCACCTTACCGCTAGCCTATACGATACTGATTAGCAACATATTTTGTTTCTGAAGGGTAACCGGTGAACCTCGCACAAGAGGCAGAACACCCAAGCCTTAGTTGGACTGCACGCTATGAAGGCCTTTAGTGTCTGTAGGTAACGTACATAACTAAATAAAACAAGGACTTGTCACATTGCAGTTTAGGCATGAATCAAGTAATAATACTACGTACAGAAGACGCACTGATATATAATATGCAAACAAACTTAAACCTTAAGAAGTGTAGCAAAAACTCATATTGCGCTGAGTAAATATAATCATTTACTTAAAAGCTCACGTTTTTAAATTAAAGTTGGAAAGAAAGACGTTAGTTTATGACTCGGATTGCGCTAAGCATGACTGAAATAAGTAACACGATGTGTGTTTACAGTCCTTGTATTGATATTATAAATTCGAAAGTATTCCTTCTTCTTCTTTCATGTTACAATAGAAAAATTTTGTGGTATTTTTTTTGTAGAGAGAGTCATGAGGCTAGAGAGCGAAAATGCGGCTACGTAGACCGTATTCTTGCACAATTGGTATAACATCTTACCCATGAATCAGTGTCTACCACATTTATAGTGTCTAAAGGCCTCGGTTGTGTCTTTCCATTAGACACTTGCTTGTTGGCTATTTTATCACATAAAAAAATAAAAGCTAAAAATATTTTTTCTTTTGCGTAAATGGACGCTAATGCGATAAGAATAGGTCAATCGGTGGTACTTATTAATCTGGAAGAGTCGTTACAAGATTGTAGTATCCAGTTTTACTGACAAATGAAAACATTCAGCAATCCTAAGAACTCACTTCCTTGGTGAATTTCAAATAAAATCTCCCCTGGCTCAGACATCTGATGAAGTGTTCCTTTAACTATTTTCACATCTTTTTTTACAACTTCTCGCATTGAGGCAGTTATGTCGTCACCAGATATGTAATAGTCGTATATGACGCAATCAGCATCTTGTTCCACGCTATACTTATATCTTGCTACTTCATACCACCTTCCGTATGCAAACTTTAAAATAACTTGATTTATAAAAACTATTAACTAAACCTAGATTTTGGAACGAAAATCCGTAGGGCAGGCTTGGAGGAGATAGGGATTTTCCTACGATAGTAAAAACCGTAGGAAAAAATAAAACCGTTAAATGAGACGTGCGCAGGCGCGACAGTCGTATACACAAGCAAGTAGTGTATAATAAATACCTTTATCTTTCTCTTTCTTAACTTATAAATATTAGTAACAAGCCAACCTGGCAAGCTTTGTATCGCTTGACATTGACAGCTATTAGTAGTTTGTAAGGAAAAGGTATTGTTTTTCCCATTTTAGCTCCAACTTGCACGGTTTTTCTTTTTATACGAACCTTGTTCTAACCTACACAGGAAAAAATGAATTAGCAAACTTGTTCCATGAATTCAAGTGTGATGCGATGACCACGCAAAAAGGAGATTTTTTATATCTCTAAATAAAATTAGAATATATCAATCTGTATCTCTATACAGATTAACGTAATCTTTTTTTATCACCTCTGTGGTCTAGCGGTCCGGGTGTTGGACTTACTGCCTGAGGTTCCGGGTTCGCATCCCGGGTCGGCCACCAAAAAGGAAATGATGGAAGGAATTTTTCCAATTTTCTAATAAAAAAAAATGTTGGTCGGGATTGGAAATGTGCCCGGTTGGCGATAGGCTTGCCACCTATCACATAGTGGGACTGAATGCCTGTGGCTAGTCGTGGGTACCCTGGTTGTGCCTCTGCCTACGTCTTCGGGGATATGGGCGTAAATATACTTTTTTTACTTTTTACAAAATTTAGATCTTTAAAAAAAAATCTAATTTGCAAGGCATATACAGCTTCTCAACCAATAACATACAGCCATGCTACCCACATGTTATTGCTTGTGATTCAATTTTTTTTGTGCGGTAAAGTTGATAATATTTTAGATATAGTGACATAATATATCAACATCAAAATAGGTAGGTAATGTTTAAAATTAGAAAATATTTCTAGTTACACAAATTAATTTTACCCCAAAGTACGCAAATTACATGCTAATGTTAGTCAACGTTTCATAAGCACCCAGACCGAATCCGGACCCAGAAACTCAGACATCTAAATGTTCGTCACAAAAACGTTTGCTTCCGTCGCGAATCGAATCAAAAGGTAATGAAAAACCTTGTCAGTACCTTGTTGTTACAGTAGATAGTAAATAATATTATAGCAAGTATCTTTACGCCCATATCTCCTAAGTTGTGGGCAGAGGCACAACAACTAGTATGTCCATAATTTGATAGGTGAAAAGTCTATCGTTAACCCGGCGCATACGTCCAATCCCGGGTTATGTCATTTTTACTAAGTATCTTCACGTCCATATCCCCGAAGAGGTTGGGAGAGGCACAATCAGGGCACCCACGACTAGCCAAAGACACGAAATCTCACCATGAGGTAGGTGGCAAGCCTATCGTACACCGGGCATATATCCAATCACAAGCAACGTTGATCGCCTCTATGGTCTAGCGGTCCAGGTGTTGGAATTGACTGCATGAGGTCCCGGGTTCGATTCCCGGGTCCGGCAACACAGAGAAAATTTGGTTTTTTCAGTTTTCTAAAACAAAACGTTATTTCTATTAGAAAATTGGAAATGCATATTTTCTATTTTTTCAGTAGACTAACCCGGGGCCGAGACCTCAAGAAGTCAAGTCCGACGCCGGACCGCTATACCACAGAGATGAGAATATAGCAATGTTATTTACTAAACAAGCTACAAATATTCTACTTGTGATATTAAATACTTACAAATGTTAAATTGAACTTTTCTGCAACCTGAACATTCGGACACGAATGACTGAATTCCACTAAAATCAAAAAGAAAATATGAAACATTTTATAATTATATCATATAATATAACACTGACAAAACTTTACAAAATGGTTTATAGCAATATGGGCTTATGCAAATATTATTTATAATATTATGGGTTTATAAAACAGTCAAGCCTTCGTGATGAATAGAATGACTCTGAATTATTCATTTATAATTACCACGTCTTCTGGTGGTTTGTGTGGTGAATTATGTGGCACAACAAAATTAAAAATACTATAAATCAAGTAATAATTAAATAAAATTACACTTTTCCATATCCATGTGTATATTATTTTCGCAATTCACAAATTAATTAATGTAAATTATGGTTTTTTGAATTAAGTAATACTTCACTTTTTTGCAATAATTCAAGCGACTTTTTCCTAGTGTTAGTCCGGGATCCTTTGCAGAATAGGCCATCGGCCTTCCTGCCAGGCAGCTCGTAAAAGGCGAGCATAGGCTTTCCGTCACTACCACCGTGACCTTCTACTAGGTGGTAGAGTTTCGCAGCGACTCGCTTGGATTGGTACCACCACCTTACCTATTCCTGCCACCATAACGTCCAATGCTTGCCGTTGAGGTGTTCAGGTTCGGAGGGTAAGGTAGCCGGTAAATTTACTTGTACTCGACTCCTAACATCCTGACCTAGGTAACGCACCATTACCACCTTAGGTGTCTCTAGGCGGCGTGAATTTTTTACCATCGGGAAATCCATCTGCTTGTTTGCCTGCCATTACCATAAAAAAGACTTCAAAAAATATTCGACTCCTGTTTCATCACGACTTCGCAGTGTCAATTTTTTTATATTATGAATGTCCCAAATTATAAATTTTATCAACTTTCGACAAGTCGTCATCGTCGAGATATTTGAAAAATTATGTATTTATTGTAAAATTTAATTCAAAAGCAACAATGGGTTCGTTACCAAAATTTTAAGGTACTACCACCTTAGCTAGGATCATGACCCACATTTATAGAAAAGAAGAACTAGAAATCCTCCATCGATCCATCGTCGAATCGTTTGATTAAGGATATTTTAGACAGTAAAATAAATAAATAAACTATTATTTTTGGACTTTTAAAATATTTTTAGTAAAAATTCTATCGTCCATTGTTTTCTTATTCATGTTCTCTAAGAAGTTTTCAGTTTTACATCACAATGCAACAACATCATTAACTGAATATATCAAGTATCCATATTCTGTTTTCGAATAATCTCTATAAACATTTAACTAGCTATGACACAGATGGCTTGGCATTAATAATAAACTATTACCAAATTCCTCACATTTAATTTTTTGAATAATTGGAACGAAGTTCTTTGCGGCAGGTTTGGAGGAGACAGGGATTTCGGAACTGAAAAAAATGTGATACTAAAAACCGTAAGAAAAAACCGTGGAATAAAACCGTTAAATGAGACGTGCGCAGGCGTGATAGTCGTATACACAAGCGAGTAGTGTATAATACCTTTCTCTTTCTCCCTCACTCCACCCCGCCAATGCATAGTATATACTCATGAATTGTGTCGATTCTACATTAGCTGAAAGAACTTCGTTCCTACCTAGTGTCCCATGACACCACATTTATATTCTTATATTATTTTTCTTATATTATTTTTAAAGTGGCTATCATCGATATTTGCATTATACTTGCAAAATAGACAAACACCAATACCATGTTTCATGTTCGCTTTGTAGATAGTCGTCGCTATTAAACAATAACTAATTGAACATTTAATTATAATTTAAAAAATGTTGATTTTATTAGTGGAGGTTGTGGACGTATTACCAGTAGACAAGTCTTAAAAAATTCTAAACAGTTGCTATTTTTCCTAATTTTAATTTCAAATTTGCAAAGTAGTCTCTTATATGCGGCTATAAAGTTTTTTACAGTGGGGTTGTTGTAATAATATCCCTCCTTTTTTCATCGGAAATCCCTTGTATCCTCCTTTTGACTATTTTTTCATACACTTTTTCACACATTTCATTTTTTAGACACTAAACTTATTGTCTTTATACAAGGGAAAAATGGAGGCCCCCTACCTCCCAATCCACGCCGCCAGATTTCGGATACTCAACCGATCCTCCAACATTTATTACACAGGACTCGAAAAATTCTCGGACGGCAGGACCACTAAGCTTGGTCATCTCATCTGTAACCATAGGTGCTCCCACAATCATGTTTCATACTTTCATTTCATTATTCCGTCATAATGCCATCACATATCTCCGCTATATCTGAGTCATTTCAATACTCAGATTCAGAGGAGCATTCTAAGTGTATTCATACATCTTTCCATAAAATTCACATCACCGTTTTAACACGTCATCCGTGCTTTCAAGAATATCGCCACACTTAGGCTTAGTTCTACTCATTCTAGAGTAAGACGAATAAGTCCGAAACTCCTTTAACTGCCTCCATGGTTTTCATCTCGAAGTTGTTAGCCAACCTCTCTTCTAATTTTATACTTTCTATTTCGTGCTTCTCTTTCACTAAGTGTTTCGTGATATTCTTGCAACAATGGTTCGAGTATATTTGTGTCTGCAACTCTGTCATGCTGTCAATCGATTGCAAACGTGATAAATAGTCTAACCTGGTTTTTTTTCTTTCAATGGAAGCTTTTACCTCGTTATCCCAGCATGCGTTACTATTGGTAGACTTGTACGTCTTTGCCCTCCCACAGACCTCTTTTGCGACATCCACCATGCTACTTTTCAAAGCATTCCAACAGCCATTCACGTCTAAGTCCTGCGGCCACATACTATCTATTTTGTATTTTATTTGACTCTCATATATGCTTCCTACACTCGGGTTTTTCGGTCGAGTCAACTTTTTCATTCTTAATCATTTCTTGTTCTCTAAATGGAAACCGTACTCGCCAATGCATCATCTTTTCAAACAGCCCCCCCAAACCAGCTAATAATATATTAGTGGTCTGTATTAAGAGTCGGGTCTCTGAAGGTTCTCGTGTCCATTAAACAGTTCCGTAGATGACTGTCAAACAAAATTAATTCATAGCACGACGTATTTACCAGAACATTCGTAATTACCACAGAAATTCGCGTAACTTCCAGCTTTATACGAACACAGAGTAGTTTCGGGCCAACCAGACTATAATCTTTCAGGTCTGAGGCTAAACGAGACGATAAGATGATACCTAACCCAACGCTGGTATGATTGTTCTGCAGTACATCAGACCACAAAGCCTACCCGCCACCGTCAAAAGTATCACGACCGTTTCGTTTAATCTCCATTACACACATTAAATCCAGGAATCTCTCATCCATTACATCGATTAATTCGTTAGTCTTCGGCTCCATTTCACCTCTCACTTTCCACGTTCCTATTTGGCACTCCTAACTCCTCGATTCACTTATTAGAGCTTGTCGTGATTAGTGGCGGCTCCTATCGCCGCATCTGCTTCTTCTTATTGATCTTATTCCACCCTTTCATCTTTATTGAGAAAAGTTATGGATGTCACCGTTGTAACAGCAAGGAGAAAAAAAGGCGTTCCAAATTCTTCTTGAATACATCACTTGTTAACTTTAGCAAAACAAATTGTACACAAAAAATAATATCGTAAGAAAAGATTTTGTGAATTGTAAAGAACCGTATAGATTGCTTGTCAAGTACTAGAGACTCTATTAAAATTTGTTTACATTTTCTGCCACACTTTCAATACATGTGTTCTACTTCCAATATAAGACCCGCATGTTGAAAATCACGATTTAAGCAAACAGTCTAAATTTTTTTTGTCTGTCCCCACCACAAATATATTGGGATGCTGTTAATAGTGTGACACACTAGTCAGTCACGCAGTCAGTAGCAAGCAGTGGCGTTATGGCAGGGACGTGAAAATATAATCGATTATTTAAAAATCGATTACTTTTCAAAATTAATCGATTTTTATTAATCGATTTATTGACTAAAAATAATCGATTTTTTGTTTCGTTATTTGACATGACACTTTCGATTTTTTTTTATAACCGCAGCTTAGAAATACTAAATATATAGTTTATTTCGTAGATTTACATCGTACTTTCAATATTTTACATGCAACTCTATAACAGAAGTAGAAAAATTACTTACAATGCCATCTAGTACCTGGCACACATGATTTGGCAACACTCGAAAACTCTGTCTATAAAACAGCTATGTCTGTCAGTTGTGATATAATAAATAAACAGTGGTTTTAAAAGTCTCTTTCGAAACTGCAAACTCTGTTTTCAATAAATTTTCCGTAAATAACCCGTTGACTAAGAGTGCGAGTGATTATGCGGTTTATTTGTGGTAAAAAAATGTCCCATAAACGATTAAAATGTTGTTGAAGGGCTTGCTCTGTTATAAAAAATGGTACAACTGCTTCAGCTTTGAATTATTGAGTTATTTTATTAAATTATAAAAAATCGATTTTCGTAAAAAATCGATTATTTTTAGTGAAAAAATCATTATTTAATAAAAATAAAAATCGATTAATAAAAAAATCGATTTTCCCCAGGCAAGTCACATCCCTACGTTATGGAAACGTACCTTAAGAGCCTGCGAACAAAATGGGGAAAATTCATGGGCACAAATCTTAATGCAACTTTTAATGAAATTGAAACAAATTGTTTGCAGCTTACTTATTGTTATTCACAATTATTAGTTAGTAAAAGAGATAGCATCATTACTCAAGCTCATATAGTGAGTTTAGGCGGCAACGAGGAAATATTCGATTCGATAATTTCTTCATGATTATTTCATTTGTTCACTTTCACTAAACAAAATTGTACAAAATGCCACCAAAATTGGCTAATGACACTCAATATAAACACGAAATACAATAATTATAAAAAAAAAACTTTTGACCATCTTTTCTCTCGATGGCGCCAAAACTCCTCCGAGATAGTCTCAAACAAATTTTATCAACATTTATTTTTTTTTTGATATTTTTCATCGTCGGCGCTTGGTAAAACTTCCAAATATTCATATTTTTAAATGTAACGTAAAACAGTATAAGTGTTTCTTTATTTAAAATATGAATATTTAAAATTTACGTTAGTGAGTACCTAACGAGAGAAAATAAAATAATTTTCTCCTCATGTAAACAAAAATGTAAAGAATTAAACTACAAGTATAATATTTGGACAAAAACTTACGGATATTCGTCCGAAAAACGAACGAACGAACGTTTGTATGGAATATCATCATTTTTGGAGTTAGAAACATGAAACTTTAGGTTTGGGCTACTTAATAAAAATAAGTAGATACGTATCTAAGCGTTACTGGAAATTCTACCCCTAAGGGGAGAAATAGGGTTAAAAGTTTTTCTTTATATAACATAAGAAGGCAAACAAGCAGACGGAATTTCTGATGGTAAGAAATTCGCGCCGCCTAGAGACAACAAAGCTGGTAATTGTGTGTTGCCAATCTGAGGCCAGGATGTTAGACCTCGAGCAAAAGTAAGTTTAGCGGCTACCTTATCATCCGAACCAGAACACGACGATGGCAAGCACTGACGTTATTATGGCGTTTATTATATGGTGTCCAATTTTACATCATTTTTCATGCCTTCCTCCATTTATACCAGTGGTTCTTAACCGGTGCTCCACGGACCACAAGTGGTCCTTGGAAGCATCCCAAGTAGTCCGCAAGTCATGTCAATAAATAAGTGACAAAATTGGCGCGCTGTCTGTATCATTCATCATCAAGTATTGGCAGCCAAACATCTCCCGGAATGTTTTGAACACAAAACTCTGCTTTTCCACGCGGAAGTAGGTACGTTGGCTTTCACATGCCGTCGAGGTACGAACTAAGAGAGGAAGTAAAAGTATTCTTAACTACCAAGAAAATCCAAGAGCTATTGGAGAGGTTTTATTTAGTCGTGTTTTTCACGTATTTAAATAAATTAAACATTCAACTGCAAGGTTTAGGAAATTTGCAGATGCAAGGTGTGAGCAATATATTTGCTCCTGAAGATAAAATCAGGGCATTTATCTATAAAATCGAGTTATGGATGAACAAAATCTAAAGCAAAAACTTTTCTGCCCTTGAAACGCTCATTAAAATTATTGACGGACAGCGTGCTGAGATTAAATAAAAAATGCAGATGAACATTTTAACCCATTTGAAAAACTTAAAAAGTGAATTCATTCGCTTCTCGACCGGAGATGACAAAAGTATTCAGAAACTAATTCGCAATCATTTTCTGAATGTTATCAGCATTTTTGAGCAGCATCAACGTTTTTGAGGTGCCCTATGAAGTTTAAGAAGAAGTTACACACGATAATAACTTAAAAGATACATTTGAATCAGAGATTACTCTTGAAATTTTTTGGAGTCAACAGGCTTTTTCATGATCGAAACTCCGAGATATTACACTACGTTACCTCACTTCGTTTTCGCCAACATGCGAGCAGGGATTATCAGCACTTTTGATTATTAAAAACAAACACCGAAATCGTTTGATTGCCACTGCCGACATACAATTAGTATTAAGCAGCACTAAACCAAAAATTCATAAATTAGTAAATAGTATGCAAGCACAAAAATCTGATTCAAATCTTCCATATTTTTTTGTTCATTTTTATTATTATTGACAATCACATTTTAATGAGATTTTTGTGCTTAAATTGGCATGTAAATTCACTTTAATAAATAAGTTGTTTTAGTAAATGTATCGTTTTTTATTTATTGAAATATAAAATAACCTTTTATTTACTTTCATTTATTTGACCGCCTCGTTGGTCGAGTGGCTGTCGTACACGCCTAACTACATCCATCAACCGTGAGGCTCGGGTTCGATTCCCAACGGGAGCAGGTTTATATGTGATAAACATTTAGATATCTGCATTTCCAGGTTATTAAAATTATTCAAGTATCTATTTAAGCATTTCTATGTATTAATATCGTTGACTAACACTCATAACACAAGCATATCATTTGCTGACTGGTATTAGATTCAATTTTTGTAACTTGCCCAGGGATATTTATTTTTTGAATGTTGCCTCCAAATCAATAAACCAACTGGTTGGTCCACGGTATGTTTAATGGACATTTTGTCAAATGGTCCCCCATTGCTAAAAAGTTGAGAACCACTGATTTATACAGTAATCATACGTATTCTCGAAGCGTTATAAGGAATATGATAAAAAATAAAAGCGGAATTTAACTGGTGTTCATTTTAATACAAGTAAAAAAGGAAATAGTTGCTAATCAAATTATCCACACCTAAAAAAATTAATCAATCATGCAGTCTTTTTTTGTTAGGTGATCCCAAATAAATTTTCTACTGTCGAGAATGTGACTCTCGTCGATGTATTTGTGAATGATAGCTTTTAGATCTGAATCGATTTCGGGAGTTCTTGATAGAATCCAGGCAAATTCTAAAAATAAGAAAAATTCTTTCACTTTCAATCACTATTGGAACTGTTCAATGTTTTTATCTGGAAAATAATGCAATGTAAGACTTTTTTAGTATTCCATGATTTTTAATTTACTGCAATAACTGTCATATGTGCATAAAAATATAAATTTGTTTAAGAAAGAATGTGATGTACATGCTGTAAACACAAGAAATAAAAACAATCTTGTTGTGCATAAGTCTCGTCTCCTCAGAATCAGTAATTCTTTCATGGGCCAATGTATTCGTTTTTACAATAAACTTCCCGAGCATATTAAAGACTTATCATTTAATAAATTAATAAAAAATATTTAGATTAAGTTGTATGGTAAGGATTATTATAGGATTTCAGAATATTTATAAGACAGAAATGCTTGGGATTAATTGCTCCTCATACCAATCTCTCTAAATTATTTGTAAATGTAATAAACTTTTGTAAATTAGATTTATAAGCAAAAAGACAAACCGGCTGAGTTTATTTTGTCGGATCTTCTCAGTGAGTGGCCGCGTTCCGATCCGGTGGTAGTTTTTAGTATTATATAGACGCGTTACAAGAATCTTTGTATAGATCTAAGTAATAAAAGCTAATTTGAGTTTGAAGCATTGTCACTTACTACCGTCTACGTCATAAACAACGGAACTTGACAGCCGTATCCCCGAAGATACAGGTAAAGGTACACCCAGGGCACCTACAACTTGCTAAAGACACTAAGTCCTACAATGTGATAGGTGGCATAGCTATCAGCAATCTGATGACGGGAAACGTTGTTTATATTCGAAAATTGAAAAAAAACTCAATAATTTTAGTTGCCCAACTCGATAATCGAACCCAGGATCTCAGGGAATTTAGTCCTTACACCAGACTGCTGAGACAAAGCCGAATCTCTAATTTCTCATTTTTTTTATTGTGCACCTGGAAGAGTTCAAATATACTAGATATGAGTAGGTACTAATCGCAGTTTTGGGCGAGTACAACGTTCTATGCTTTTTGTTCAAGGCTACAAATACAAATGCTATAATACTAGGTGGTAGAGTTTCGCAGCGACTCGCCCGGATTGGTACCACCGCCTTACCTATTCCTGCCGCCATAACGTCATGACGTGTTTCGGTTCGGAGGGTAAGGTAGCCGGTAAACTTACTTTTGCTCGAGGCCTAACATCCCGACCTCAGGTTGGCAATGCACCATTACCACCTTTGGTGCCTCTAGGCGGCGTAAATTTCTTAACATCAGGAAATCCGTCTGCTTGTTTGCCATTCTAGTTATAACATAAAAAAACTTATTTACCTGTTGGTGAATCCTTTGTTTTATCATTAAAACAATTATAAAATATCACATAATGAATATTGTCTGTTGCCAAGATTAAAGACGTCATATTAGGTGAAGCTGAAATAAAAAAAGTAGTGTTAGATGTTACAATAATTTCTCATACTTAAATAATTACTTAAGTATAGTAGGTATCTTATTCTTCTTTCTTTAGGTTTTGGCATTCGCTTTAGCATTTTGCCATTAGTCAAGTAGAAAATTGCATCGAATTTACCAAAATCGGGATTCAATTGTAATCAGATTAAAGTCGTCAATAAGTCATGTGGCCTCATTACTCAAGCTCATATAGTGAGATTTGGTGGCAAAGAAGAAAAACACGATACGCTGATTTCTTCACGATTATTTCATTAATGCACTTTCACTGAACAAAATTGTACAAAATGCCAACAAAATCGACAAATTTCACTCAATATAAACACGAAATTCAATAATTATGAAAAAACTACGACCATCTTTTCTCCCAATGACGCCAAAACTCACAAACAGTATCACATATTAGGCTAAAACATGAAGCTATATACTATAACTGCAGTATCATCATCATCAGCCGGAAGACGTCCACTGCTGGACATAGGTTTCCCCCAAAGAGCGCCACAAGATTACCAGCCGCTTGTAACCAGCAACTCTCCGCGACTTTGACCAGATCATCAGTCCACCGGGCCAACACTATGTCCTCCGGTGCGGGACTCGAGTGCCACTCGAGAAACTTTCTTCCCAAGCGGTTGTCGGTTCTGCGAGCAGTGTGGCCTGCCCATTGCCACTTCAGCTTGCTAACTCTCTGAACTATGGCGGTTACTCTTGTTCTCTTGCGGATCACCGAATTATGTATCATATCTCGCAGAGAAACACCGAGCATAGCTGTCTCCATAGCACGCTGAGCGACTCTGAGCTTATTTACGAGGCCCACATTTAACTGCAGTGTATCATTTCCAAATATATCTGACTCATTCTAGTAAACCGACCTCTCTTTCTGATAGTCTTGTGATGTTATTTAACAAAGAAGGTCGACTCTGTAGTGAGTGAGTAATATTTGGAAATGACATGAGTTCTTTATTAGGAGTGTAATCTTTGAAATTAGGTTGGTAATAAATAAAAAAATAAAAGTATCATCTTTATGTCTATATCCCTGAAGAGGTAGGCAGAAGCACAACCAGGGTACTGTTACACGGCCTTTCCCAAATGTCTTTAAAAAAAAACACTTTTTATTCACCGCTAAATTTATTCACACAATAACAGTTCTTATATGAACTTCCCAAATATTATTTTAAGATGAGAGAACAATTCATGGCGGAGTTCAGAACGTAATTACTTAATAGAATAATAAATAAATAAATATCTCTGGACACATTACACAAATTGAATCTAACCCCACAGTAAGCAAATTATATGCTTGTGTTATGGGTGTTAGTCAACGATATTATACATAGAATTATTATACATAGAATTATTATACATAGAATTATTATACATAGAAATACTAAAATAGATACCAGAATAAATTTAATAAACACCCAGACCCGGAAAATGCAGACATCTAAATGTTCATCACACAAATGTCTGTCCCCGTCGGGAATCGAACCCGAGCCTCACGGTTGGTCTGTGTACGCTACGTACGCTGCGTACGCTAGCCATTCGACCAACGAGAAAAAAAACGACAAAGAAAGACGATTGAAAATGATGCTATGTGAATATGCTAAGTTAATGGAAAATTACAGCGCGTATGGGAGACTGTTGATTAAGATTTTACTGCTTAGTATTAAGGGTTGTAACAGTACCCACGACTAGCCGAAGATAGTCACACAATGTCACAGGGGACAAGCCTTTCGCCAATCGGGCACACATTCAACCCCAAGCAACATTGTTTGAAATTAGAAAATTGGAAAAACCAAATTTGTTGTCCGACCCGGGGATTGGACCCGGGACCTCATGAAATCAAGTCCAATACCTGAAACTCTAGATCACAGAGGTGATTAATAAAGAAATAAATAATGGAAGAAGAATTAAATATTTTTGGTATTATCTAATCTTCCTTACCAGTTCCTTCAGAGTAGAGAAGAACCCTGCCAATTTCTTCTGTTGGATACACTGAACCCTTAACACGTTTTATGCTTTTGTTCTTTATCCCTTCGATGTAAAGATTTCCACCTTCACCAAAATTAAAAGTGGTGCAGTCTGTGTCGTCTTCCGTATCATATCCGTATCTTGCTATTTCATACCATTTTCCGCTAGTATACTGAAATATAATTCATCGAACTATAAATACAATGTTAAAGCTGACTGGTGAAATAGCCCAATAGACTACAAGCCCATGACAAAAAGTTATGGGTCATTTCAACCACCAGATGATGTATATTTGTCTTTCTTATTATTTGTCATGGTTCTATCGATGATAACAATGCCGTAAAATAATGAATAACCAAAACCAACTCACTCTACCTGAACTTTTGAATTCTCACCTGCACTCAGTTGGACAGCTTACATGTGACGGAATAGTGCTGAATCGTATTATTTTATGCTCTTGTATCGTCCTATATACGTCATCTGGTGGTTCATATGACCCATCTATTTTTTGGCATGGACCTGTAATCTATGAGTGATTTGAATTTACTATTGGCGATCGTTAAAATCTCTGTGGCTTAGCGGTCCATCGTTGGACTTAGCTTCTTGAACCGGGTTCAATCCCCGGGTCGAAGAAAAAATAGAAATCAAATTTCTATTAAGTTTGTGACTCTGTCTGCTTTTGTTGGGATATGGGTGTGAAGTGCCATTACAACTACTACTACTATTATTTTTTAAATTAATACGTACTATATTTCGCGGACAAACTAAAATATAATTCGATCAAATTTAAATACACTGGTCTATATGACTGTACTAATGTAATAGTCTAAAAACAAAAGTTACTAGATTTTTTATCGGTTATCTTTAGGATCAGCTGCCTTACTCCCGACAGCTTCGAGTTTTAAATCAATCGAGTTTGTTTCAAATTTACGTCAATTCTTAGTCATGAAGTTGACACTAGCGCACAAACGAACTGTGGCTCGAATTGGAATTAATGTAAATCGAGAAATTCGTTAGAATCGAAAAATGCTTACTCCTCACTCCATTTGGCATTCGGGAATCGAGTTTCTGGATCGAAAATAAACGTCAAATAATTCGATACAATAAAAGGTACTTTTTGTAGGATCGAGTGGTGTTGTTTTGTCATTTACTTGTGAATTATCTAAAAATACAAGTTATTATCGCTCGTCTTGTTGCATTTTTTAATGTCCTTGATGAAGCTAATCGAGTGAACTTACGTGCGAGAAGAAATATGTTAAGAATGAGTCGTTATAACTTACGGGCGATGTAAATGGTCCCAGGAGAATTCCGCACGAATCATCGCCTGACGAAAGAATTATTTGCAGTATTGGTAGCAAACTTACTACCTTATATGAAGAAATCAGCTAGACGAAGCGATATTTCTATCGCAAGTTGAATTTTAATGTCAGTGTTAATTACAACGGCGTCAGTGCTCGCCAATGTCGTGTTCCAGTTGAGGGTGAATTAAAGAAAGATGCCCACCATTTTAGCCTTGAGCTGGAAAAGCGCCTTTACCGTCTTCGGTGCCTATCTTAATAAAATTGTGTATTTCACCATTAAAGAGATCTATGCAATTCTTTGCTATCCAACTTCATAAAAAAATAGTTTCCGAATTTAAAAAGAAATAATTGTAAAGCATTGTGCAGCAACTTGCAAGGTTAGTGATCCACTGCCTTGCCTATTCTCGCCGCCACAATGACTGTCAGGTTCCGGCCCGAAAGGTAGGGTAGCCGGTAGACTTTCAAAACAGGCATTCTGGCCAAAGGGCAGCGACGCACCTGTACATTTAAGATGGTGTATAGGTCATGGCTATCTCTTACCATCGGGCGAGCCTTGTGTTGCTTTGGTTTTATTAAAATACTTCAGCGCTTAGTATTTTACTTTAAATTAAAGAACAAAAAAATCAAATTGATTTATTAAAAATACAAATATAATTACTTATTAACAAAAAATAAACTATGAAAAATAAAACTATAACATAACAAGTTTTATGGAAAGGCAAATACAGTGGATTATTAAAAATATATGTAAATTAATTTGGAAAATATTTTAAAGGTTTTATAATGGGTTAAGTTAACAACTGTAATTATTGCATTAGCAAAATTATTTATTGATTGCGGTTGTTCCATTTGGCAGAAGTAGCTGGTTAAACTGCAAATCTCTTTTTTTCTATCATTATGGGCGGCTGTCACTCTGTAAGTAGCAGGTTGTGATGCACTTATCGACAGCAGTGTCTGGGACATCGTATTGTATCTGTCAAAAACAGTCAAGGATATATTATAACTACACTATTTTTATAGATATCAAAAAACTATTTTGATTTCAGGCTTCCTTGAAGAATAGACCTACAGCTGCTGCCTATCTACTATGCTGGTGGTAAGAGATGATCACAAGTTCATCTGTTACTGATACCTTGACCATGGCTAGGTCAAGTCTTGCAATAAATTGCCAGATTGTTACCAACTCCTTACCTATTCTTGTCACAATAGCGACAGTGCTTGCCAATGTTTTGTTCTGGTTTTGAGGGTGTATGTCTGTAGACATACTTACGCAAAACTTACCATCTCACCTTAAGGATGACAATACATCATAAACTTTGGTGTATATGGGCACGGTGGGTATGTTTATATAAATATACATACATATTTTTTGTAATACTAGATAAAGCTGATGCTTGTCTAGCTGTAAACTCTAAAACTGGAGGTTATGAGTTTATATTGAACTAAACACTCATGTTAGATCCTCCCATTATGAATCTTTTATCAAGCTCCATTGTAGATTGCAGCCAAACAACCCTACCATCAGTGCCATCATCATCATTATTTTTTGTGCCATTTTTTTTTAGTTTGTTTCTTATAAGCCCAAGACTGTAATTAAAAAAATGTTTCATATATACATGATAGAATTGTCACCCCTAAACTATTAAACACAATGAAATGACACCTTTAAATAGTATAAAATATATTGTTTACCTTGTATTTAATGTCGCTTCTTCTTTTGTTAGGTGTGCTGGCGCGCTTTAGCAGTAAAGAAGTGTCTTATTGCAATTCCAGTGTTTTCTTCTAGCAATTACACAACTGTCTTCATACTAGCAATAGGTGA
>NJDD01004885.1:54603-73128 GCA_002245505.1 Calephelis nemesis | reverse complement strand
CAGAAATGTGATAGTAATAACCGTAAGAAAAAATCGTGAAATAAAACCGTTAAATTAGACGGGCGCAGGCGCGACAGGTACTGCGCGACCGATCTGAAAAAAATATGATAGTAAAACCGTAAGAAAAAAGCCGAAAGAATTTCGTTCCTACCTGGTGTCCCACGATACCACATTTATATTTTTCGATTTTCTAATAAAAAACATTTTGCTCGGGATTGGATATGTGCCCGGTTGGCGATATATTTGCCACCTATCACATTGTGGGACTTCGTGTCTTCGGCTAATCGTAGGCGCCCTGGCTGTTCCTCTGCCTAACCCTTGAAGATACTTATTTACTTCCTTACCACATTTTATTTTTGTTGCCTGACCCGAGATTCAAACCCCGGACCTCATGAATTCTAAGACTTAGACCGCTAGAACACAGTGGCGTTTTTTTAAGTAAGTATAACTTCTCACACGCGTACATAAGTACACGCAACTATTTTTTATTTCTATTTTGGTCCAAATCTGGACCTTACGAACAATGCGATATCCAAAGTTGTACATTGGTTCACAGTTAACAATCTTCTTTTAAATGGTAATAAGACGAAATGTATTACATTTTCAATGCCCAATGTTAGGCTAGTAGATTCCAAAGTACAACTAAATGGATCTAATCTGGATCTGGTTGAATCCACTGTCTCTTTAGGCATCACAATTGCTAATAAATTACAATGGGGCCCTCATATTGAGAAACTGGCAAATAGGCATAGTTCAGCAGCATTTGCAGTAAAAAAAATAAGAACATTAACAGATGTTAAAACGGCCCGAATAGTATATTTTAGCTATTTTCATAGTTTAATGTCTTACGGGACACTTCTTTGGGGAAATTCTGCAGATATAAATACTATATATTTTGTATTACAGAAAAGAGCTATTAGAGCTATTTATAATCTTAAAGTAAGGGATTCCCTCCGAGAAAAATTCAAAGAAATAAATATTTTAACCTTCAGTTCCCAATACATTTACGAAAACTTAATGTATGTTAAAAAAAATCTATGTATGTTTACAAAAACATGTGATGTTCACGATATTAATACGAGGAATAAAAATAATCTAACTGCGTACAAAACTCATCTCCGTAAAATTAGTAAATCCTTTTTGGGTCAATGTATACGTTTCTACAATAAGCTGCCCATTGGTATTAGAGATCTACCTATAAATAAGTTTAAAAAATGTATCAAAGCAAAATTATGTCAAAAAGGCTATTATACGGTCTCAGAGTATTTGGAAGATGAACATGCTTGGGAATAGAGGTTTCAATCTCCCACTGCAATTTGTAATGTAATTTTTTGTGCCTTTTATTTAAGTTAAAATCAGATTGTAATTAGTATTTTTAATATAGATTATATTGTAAATATTATTATTGAAAAAAAAACAAGCCCGCTGAGTTTCTTTCGCCGGATCTTCTCAGTGTGAGGCCGCGATTCTGATCCGGTGGTAGTATAAAAAATGTCGACGCGCACAAATACCACTTGTATGGTTCATGTGAATAAAGATTATTCTGATTCTGATTCATCTCAGTAAATTCAAAATAAGTAATTTATTTTTGTATATCTTGAGTAACTTATGAAGTTAAAGTCAGTATCTTATAAATTAAAAAAATAAAATAACTTACAGTTCCAAAGTCATAATTTGCAGCAGGTTTTACATGGGGACAGCAATGGATAATTCCGCATACTGCCAAAAAACTAATATAAAACCACATAATTATTGTGTGACCACTTTATGATAAATATGTGCAATAAAATGTTTTCTGACCACAGCTTTTAAATCTTCAACTATTTTATAAATTTCGTAAGCTTGAGTGATTTCATTAAATATTTATTATCTGATGTTTCGAGCTAATAATAGATAATAAAACTAGCAAGTGTCAGTCAAACTAATATATAAAGGGTTCTCTAGGATTAAAGCTTAATAGATAATAATGTGTCTTCCTGTTTTTTATTATATTTAAGAGCAACTCGTTTCAGTAAAGCAGTCTGCATTCCAATCTTTGTTACGCTTCCTCTTTCGAATCCTCATTCAGCAAGACCGACGTTTCCTTTTATTTAACTTATATAGTTTTTTAAGCCTTTTCCTACATCTCTTTAACGCTACCTTTCTTTCCAATTTAACTTTTATTATATACAAGTCAAAAAGTAGCCGATTCTTCTCTTCTGTTCTTTATATTCCTGATCGTTCTCGTCCAATATAAAGGACATCAACAAAATGGAATCTTTCGTCGTTATTTGCCTATCTCGGTATAAAAAAAAAGTGACATCTATTGTTTCAATATCCTAATAATCGAAATAATCAATGAGGGAATGCAAAATGTATTTTTTAGCGAAATTGCTTTAACCAGTGAAGAGTTTGATCTTAGCAATTATAAGCTATTTTGTTGAATACTATGTCCAATATCTCTGATTTACTACTGCAATATATATTTTTTTAAATAACTCATCTCACATTATTAATTGTTTTCGTATATACTTTGTATAGTATAAGGTCAGGCAATATTATACACATACATAATATATTGAATTGAATTATAAATAAGTTTGAAAAAAAAAATATTTCACCATATTTTATCTCGTAAGTAATACTATTTTAACTAGCTGAGGTAAATTATGAAGTGGCCGTACTAGTAGGTAGCGTACCTACTGAAGTTTCATGGTTTAGCACAGAGTACTAATAGGTAGGTACTAATAATACTAATAAAGTAGTAGGCAGAGAGTATCGAGTGCCATACCTCACGATCCTGAAACCTGTCTTGCTTCCTTCACATTCATTACCCTTTTCATAAAAACACGCCGGTTTCGGAGACTCTTGACACCACCCTCGGATAATATCCGAGTACTTATACTACGATAGTACTTTCATACGGATAATTAAAGCAATTCGTGCAAAATTATTCCCTTACCATTCCAAAATATCAAAAATGCACACCGTTAATTTTTAAGTTCTGCCAGCAATCCCGGAGTGCAACCCGTCTTTTTTTCTTGATTTCTTATTTCTAAACCGACTTTAAGAATTCTGTATTTATTTGAAAAAGCGTAGTTTGAATTGGTCCTGTTACCATCAAGTATGGATCTAATTATTAAACCCTAGGGAACTCAACATAATAACAAAATTTTCTAAACTTCGATTTTGAAAATTTTAAAATTTGATGTTGAAACACGTGTTTTACTAAACATGGGGGTTATTTTGTTACGCATTCAATAAACTAATTTTAAGTTATCGCTGTCTTCTTTCAATGAAAGTAACAGAAAGAGAGAAAACACTTTTAGTGCTGTCAAATCAGACCTTACACGTCAGTTCTACAGACGTTTAATCTATCACTCGGAAAACGTTGCTTAAAAACATCACAATTTGACATGTTCGGACTTATCTGACATGTCTTAAACGTTCTATCTTATTTGTTTTTGTTTCATTTGAAAAAGATAGCATGCATCTAAAATAAGTTTAGTTTGTGAACAGCAGAATTACCACCATTGTCTGAAATTGAATTCTTAGCCAATATAACAGATTGCACATCATACCCGTGTACAGTAGTACTATTTAAATTATGCGCTTCGGCTATATTCATCAAGCTTCGGAAATCCGAATGTATTTTAAAGATATCTTTATAGAGTTGTTATTACATAATTAATCATTTCGCTTAAATTTAGATTAGGTCAGCCAATTTAAAAATAAAAGTATAAAAAGAGTAGAACGTGTAAAGTCGAAGTGCATAATTTAAATAGTAGTACTATACCTGCTCACAAGTGTATGTTTAGTTAAACAGGCGTCTAATTTTTTTTAATCGCCTCTGTGGTCTAGCGGTCCGGGTGTTGGATTTGACTGCATGAGGTCTCGGGTTCGAATCCCGGGTCGACCAACAATAAGAAAACTGGATTTTTCCAATTTTCTAATAAAAAAAATGTTGGTCGGGATTGGAAATGTGCCCGGTTGGAGATAGGCTTGCCACCTATCACATTATGTCTCTTGAAAGAAAAAAGAAAAAGAAAGAAAAAATATTTATTTGCGGAATATGAGTGTTACAAAGATCTTTGGCTAGTCGTGGGTGCCCTGGTTGTGCCTCTGCCTACCTCTTCGGGGATATGGGCGTGAAGATACAAATTTTTTTATGGTAAGTTTTATGGCATTCAATATCATAATATTAAAACGAGAAGCAAAAACTTTGGACCCCTTTGGCACACTAAAGTATAAGTGTAGGAGAAGTGCAGATCGCCAAAATTTTTTCAATAACAATGCTTATATAGTGCATTAAATAAAAAAATACAAATATTTACACATACCATGCATTTGACATACAAACAAAAATAATCACAAACTATATTCATAACGTTTGGAAATAAAGTAGTTGGTCTTGATAAAAAAAGTTGGCGTAATTAACTACAGGACCCTAATAATGTTTTTAAATTATATTTTAATCATTTATGTTGAATAACTTATATTTAAAATTTATTACGGTTGGAGGTTGACCACTGGGCAACCTCTAGTACGTATAAATTATTGTAATAAAAGGGTGACATTGTTTTTAAGGAGTTAGGGACAATAATAATATGTTCAATATGTTACTAGGTGGTAGAGTCCAGCAACTACTCGCCCTGACATACAAGCACCACCGCCTTACCTATTCGCCTTATAAAATGACAATGCTCGTCATTGTCGTGTTTCGGTTGGAGGGTAGGGTAGCCGATTTACCTACTTACTTACGCAGGAGGCTGACCATCGTAGCCTCAGGTTAAGAACGCACCATTACCTCATTTGGTGTCTATAGGTGACGGCATTTCTTACCATCAGGAAATCCGTCTGCTTGTTGCCTCCCTATAACATAAAAAAATTTACTTGGTTGTAAATAAGTTTGATTTCTTTAAAAAAATTGTAGGTATCATGTTGCTTGTATTTTTATTTTTTTATGATAATGGAAGGCAAACAAGCAGACGGATTTCCTGATGGTAAGAAATTCACGCCGCCTAGAGACACCAAAGGTGGTAATGGAGCGTTGCCAACCTGTGGCCAGGATGTAAGGCCTCGAGCAAAAGAAAGTTTACCGGCTACCTTATCCTCCAAACCGGAACACGTCTTGACGTTATGGCGGCAGGAATAGGTAAGGCGGTGGTACCAATCCGGATGGATGGAAGGAAACTCTACCACCTAGTCAGATGTCACGGTGTTAGTGACGGTAAGCCTGTGATCGCCTTTTACGAGCTACCTGGCAGCAAGCTAGATGGTCTATTTTGCAAAGGAGCCCGGACCAAAATTTATAAGTCGTGGTCACAAAGACTTCCTTTTCAATAAAAAAACTCAGTATTAAGGTATGCCTTCACTTTGTAAATTACAAAAACTAAATTTTTGTCGGTCTACTCGGCGTCGGACTTGAGTTCTTGAGGTTCCGGCTTCGATCCCAGGGTCAGACAACAAAAAAATATAGAAAATGTGTATTTCCAATTTTTTAATTAAAATGTTGCCCGGGATTGAATATGAGCCCGGTTAACGAATGTATGATATACGGTTTAATGAATATGAAGCTTGCCATCTATCACAATGTGAGACTTAGTGTCTTCAGCTAGTTATGCATGTCCTTATTTTGCATAACAAACATAACTAAAATATACAATAGTTTCTATTATGAAATATTTTTTTTCTCTTTAAATTTTTCGTTTGAACCTTACACCACTTTATTAATAAATATAGACTAAAGTAGGAGTAAAGTTAAGTAGATATTATTATGATCTGTTCCTCATTTTGATAAAGATTATATACCAGGTTAAACCTTGTCGTAATTTACTTAGAGTTTATAAATAAGGCGTCAATGTTTATTTATTACTTTTTATATGCTTTTTTTCTAGCACTAAGGTATTTTATGTTAGATATAAACTCGCCTTTTGTACAGTTTTGTTTTTTTTTTTCGTTTTTTGTACTATAAAGTGTTTTATAATAATAATAATAAACAAAACACTTATGTTGTTAATTAATTAAAAACTATATCGGTGTGCTTGTAAATTTATTGAAACTTTTCATATCAATAAGAAAATCATCAACTCATAACCCTGAAGTGACAGGCAGAGGCTCACCCATGTCATCAACGACTAGTCAAGGACACTAAACCCACAATGTGATAGGTGGCAAGCTTATCGCCAACCGGGCACATATCCAATCCCGGGCAACGTTATTTTTATCAGAAAACTAGCTATTGATCGTGTGGTCAATTGTCCCACAGGGACATTTCTTCGGGATAGTGGCTATCATAAGTGATAATCCAAGTTACCCTCTATGTGTGTGCCAAATTTCATGGAAATGGAAATTTCATCATCCAATGGAAATCGGTTCAGCAGTTTTTGCGTGAGGGAGAAACAAGTAAACAGATTTAAAATAAACAAGTTATGATAATAATAGGATAGGGTGGAATTCATTTTATAGCAATAATTTATCTATTTATTGATAAACTGACGAAATATACGTTAATTTTTACTGAGTTATTTTGTATGTATAGATATATCTATTAACTTTACTTGGAATAAAGCTACTCAAGAGTTCTTTTGTTTTATGTAAGAGGTTACCTCTGTGGTCTAGCGGTTCAGATGTTGGACTTGACTGGATGAGGTCCCGGGTTCGAATCCCGGGTCGAGCAACAAAAAGAAAATTTTGTTTTTCCTATTTTCTAATAAAAAAATTGACCGGGATCGGATATGTCCTGGTTATCGATAGGTTTGCCACCTATCACATTATGGTACGTAGTGTCTACGGCTAGTCTAGGGTGCCTCGATTGTGCCTCTGCATGCCTCTTCTGGAATACGAGCGTGAAGGTACTTTTTTTTCAGCGAATAAGCTCATGGCTCTCCTGATGGTAAGAAACCGAGTCCAATCAACACCATAGATGCAAAAGTTGCGTAGCTGCCCTAAGGCCGGAATGGAAGGCATTTTGTGCAACTGCTGCTCTTTCTCTCTGACCGAAACATGAATTAGTTGTGGGTTACGAATAGGTAAGGCTTTTGATCCTACCAGTTAAGTTGCTGCATAGAAGTCTACTACCAGAGGCCTTACTGGTAATTACCTATATTTTAACCTGTGCTCGCCTCTTACAAACTGCCGTGCAGACAGACACACACACACATACACACTAAAGTAATAAACATTAAATAATGCTATTCGTTGGCTTGAAACAAAAAGGTTAGGGTTCTTCAAATGGCTGTTTAAATCCTGACTAAGAAAAAAAAGGTCCTATTTATTTATTACTTTACTATTATTATTAACTGTTTATTGTACACAACAAAAATTACAGAAAAACTTAGGACTAAAATAAACGTAAGTACAAAGGGCGAGCTTATCTCGATTGAATGATATTTCCAGCCAAACCGTTAAAGGAAAACAATAAATGGATTATGTAGATCTGGTGTATAAAACTGTGCTTAAAAAAATAACTACATAATACAATTACATACTAAAAAGAAACAAGGGTTTCACATTTACGAATCTCATTAAAATACTAACTTTAAAATTAATTAAGGCACAGGGAAAGTCCTAAAATAAAAGTACCCTGACAATAGTGACAACATATTAGTTAAAGTGTTTTTTTTTCTTTTTTAAGAGGCATGTAATGGCTGCGAGCCATTGAACGGCAGCTGGCATATAATATGTATAACGTATTTATTTACATATAAATGTTAATTTCATTATTTTTCCTTTTAAGAAACCTTAAATTTAATTTGGTTATTTTTGTAACTAAACACTTATTGACGTCAATGTAAAGTTTTTGTGTTAACGTAATTACATCCGGACTAATAAAATAATTATCTATATACATATTAATATGTGATACCAAAACTTTGGACCCCTTTTTATGAAAATTGCGCTTACGCAGGAACATAAAATTTAGCAAACATAGTCCAAGCTATGGGGTGGAACCCACCCTCAGGCAAAAAGCACACATCGTGATAGGGTAGATTTTGCATTCTGAGGTATTTTCTACATGCTGTCAAAATTTCATGAAAATCTATGCAGATTCAAAAAATTCGGAGGTGAAAACCTTGGTAGCTTGGATTATTTATTAGTTTATATGTAAAAGAAGTGCAGAACGCTAATATTTATCAATATTAATGCTTAAAGTACATTAAATCAATAAATAAAACATTACCCACACTGCCATGCATTTTACACACACAAACAAATATATCGATGATAACGATAAAAGATCACAGATGGCGCACAATAATGTTTGGAAACAAAGGAGTTGGTCTTGAAAAATGAAGTTTTTTTTATGATATTGGAAAGCAAATAAGCACACGGATTTCTTGATGGTTAGTAATTTACGCCGTCTAGAGACACCAAAGGTGGTAATGGTGCGTTGCGTGTCTCTTCATCAAGATCCTTCACATTTCTCACATAAGTCTTTCTCAAACATGAAATGTATGGATCTGAAGTACATAGAAGCGTTTTAAATACGTTTTTAATACTCTCTGCCTACCCCGTAAGTGACTTGGCGTGAAGATATGTATGTATGTATGTAAATACGTCCTCATTTGTAGCTATATGGGAACATTTTCTGTCATGATGCAGACGCATATTTCTGTAGCCTTTATTACGCGACTCATGTGCATCTTCTGACAGTTGCCCAATAGGAATAACAGAAAAATGAGAAAGTCGAGAAAACTTTTTCCTTTTCGCTCTCAGAGTATCTTAGCTCTTCAACATTATGAGCCTCTGCACTGAACCTAAGGCCCGCAGTCCTTGCAAAAATGCATTACAAATGTGCTCAAACCCATATTCTTCTAGTAAAAGAGTGTTTTTCCTTTTCTTTGTTGATTCTGAGGAGTCTCCATAAGCAATGCACGGTCCCCCTCGTTCACCAGAAATTGATGGCAGTGAATGTGCTTCAGTCTCCGAAAACTATACTGAATATCCTGACTAGAGTCAGGCTAGAGCTGGCTGGCTAGAGCCATCTTGTATGATTTCGAATAAATTTGCCCTTTTTCCGTGATGCTTGAGCCCAGTGCTTATTGAAAGAAGGCAGAATATGTCTTTGAATGTCACCAATTACAAAACACAAGTTGTTTTCAGAAACATTTAAAGTTTGCTGTAGAACTATGGACAACGATTCCAAGGTTCTGCCACGCTTGACCTAGGGAATGATGAAATAGCCCTTAGTACAGTGGAAAGTTGACATTTTCATGGAAATAACCAGTTAAAATAAGTGATAATTAATATGAATTACTCGCTGAAGTGTGCAATTTGAAGATATTTGTTTCCCCTTATATACTGGTTTTTTAGATATGAAATACGTACTAATATCAATGTTATGCATATTTACTCAAAAAAGACAAGTGCAAAATAGATGGTAAGCTATTGCTATCAAAATATTGTGGTTAATGTTATTTTTGTAAACTATGTCTGCAGTAATCGCAAAAGATACCAAATTATCTACTTCGACCTCTATCACATTTTTTCCCATATCTACCACATTTTCATTTATGAATAGTTACGCTACCAAATAACACATAAAGTTGCGCGTGGGGAGACGTGGATAAATGTGAAAACCTTTGACGAAAAAAAGAAAGAAGTCAAAAATAGGGTGTATCAATTTTTAAGTACTTACTTAAAAATAAAAAGCATATTAAAAAAAGTTAATAGCTCATTTTTAAGAATATAAAATATCCTTTTTAAAAATGTATGAAACCGCATGCATGTGCTAAATACTTTTTACACAATATTTATTTGAATTATGTGTACGCAAACATTTGAATAAGCCATCCGCTACTTCAACTTACTTCAACCTAAGAAAAAATAAAAATTATGCAGTTTTAGTAAAAAAAAATGTATGATTAGGATTATTTGGTTATTAGAGTGTCGAATGCAATAAATATTTCATTCAAATTGTAATATTTTTAAAAACCATTTATGATATGCTCTAGTTCTACTATTTTCCACAGTGCGGCGTGAATTTCTTGCCATCAGGAAATATGTCTGCTTGTTGGCCTTCCAATATCATAAAAAAGGCATAGTAGCCATAAGATTAAATGTTGACTAAAATTTCGTGCTAAAATACATTTGGCTATTCGCCAATTCGTTTAATTTTTGTATTGTGTGGATACATACATACGTACCTTCCCTTCAAGACCCTTGCGGGGTAGGCAGAAAGCATCAAGTGAAAACCTTACAATCCTGGCAGATCCACCTGACTTCCTCCAGATTCATTACCCTTTTCATACAAATATGCCGGTTGCTGAGACTCTTGAAAGCAACCAATAACACCCAAGCGATTCGATTGTGATTGCCAATCTACGTTTCCCGGGTGCCTATATCTATCCAAATTCGCATCGTAAATCTGCTTTATCAATCTTTCATCTGTCATTCTTTTTAAATAACACTTTCTTTCAAATTCACTCTTTCTCGGATTTCACTATCAAGAATACGGTTAGCTAACGCACCACAGATTTTCTCACTCTCCCATTTTTCAAAAATACAAAAAACCTTCTAACCAACAGCCAGTTTCTTCTCGATGTTGGGAGCGAAAACAGCTGATCCGTACATCCTCTTTTGAACCTAAAACCACCTTGAGCCTCTCACGATACTCCATGGGACATCCCTTGCATCCTCCTTTTAATTGTTTTTAATACACTTAAGACGCTAAACTGATTCATCTTTAGACAAGGGCAAAATGACTGCATGTCGCCAGACTTCGGATACTCTACGGATCCTTCAACATTTTGTTACGCAGGTCCCAAAAAAAGACCCACAAAAACTTAAATTGGTGACTAATCTATTCCGATAGTGTAAAATGTCTTAGACATCAAACAAAAGAGTTTTAAGTAAACATAGTTTTTAGTCCTATGTGACTATATGTATATGTTATGGAAAAAAAATGTAAAAATAGAATTATTATTTATTATTATTAAGAATTCGTGTAAGACATACCCCGAGGATCACTGTGACCTAACTAGATCTATTGTGATCACAACTCTTACTCTTTAAGCTTAGGTCAATACCGCAAGGCCGACAGTTTCTAAGAACTGTATAATGCTCTTGGGATTGATCAGCTTAAGATCTTGGGGATTTATTAAGTACCCCCCCAGATGCTTACTTCTAGCATGAATGAACGCGGGACAGTCGCAGATTGTGCACTACCGTCTCTTCTGCTTCAAGGCAAGACCTACAGTCAGATGTCTTTGCAAGGCTCATCCTGCTAAGGTGTTTGTTTAGCCCGCAGTAACATGTTATAGCTCAAACCAAGATCCTGAGTTCTTTCCGATGCATACTGATAGCAATCGAAGAAAATTTGGCGTTAAACCCTGCCACGAGTGCCTTTGCTCTTTGCCCGTGCTTTTTTGCCAATTTGATAGACTTTCTTGTTGAGTCCATTTATTGAGCAAGCTCCTAGAAATGCTTCTCGCAACTCCACATATTGGCTCTGGTCCTACAGGGAGTTCCTCTGATCCCTTCCTAGCCAGCGCGTCGGCAACCTCATTTCCTTTTATCCCGGTGTGTCCGGGAACCCATTAAAGCGTTACTTTGTTGTTTTCGCCCAGCTTATTAAGGACATGGGCGCACTCCTCAGTAAGCTTAGACTTAAATTCTATAGATTGCAGGGCCTTTAGAGCAGCCTGACTATCTGATAGAATCATAATACGCTTGTGAACATAGCAGCGGTTGAGGTTTTCCTGTGAGTTAGTAATTTACAGAATAAATGAATTCGAATTACAAAAAAATGCAGTCCACTTCATATCCTGTTTGAGACTAGTAATAATAAAATAAAAATAATAAATATCCCGGGACTAGTCACACAAATTGAATCTAACCCCAAAGTAAGCAAATTATATGCTTGTGTTATGGGTGTTAGTCAACGATACTATTACATAGAAATACTGAAATAGATACTAGAATACATTTAATAAACATCCAGACCCGGAAATGCAGACATCTAAATGTTCGTCACACAAATGGCTGCCCCCGTCGGGAATCGAACCCGAGCCTCGCGATTCGTCGATGCAGTTAGGCGAGTACGTCAGCCACGGTCAAAACCAGTAAATATCGTTTAGACTACAATAACATTTGTATGCTATATTTTTCTATTTTCTAAATCACAATATGCCACACAATATTAAATCCGCTCAAAATATTAATTTTTCTTTACAGAGCAGTAGACTATTAACAATCTACTACTACTGCTACTTACTACGACTACTACTCTATATACTACCCTATTAATGTCCACTCAGAGCCCAAGATTTTGACCACCCTAAAGACCAGCACAGAACCAGTCAGTGGCAAGCAGTGACGTTATGGCAATGTTCTTTAAGTGCTCCTCCTCCCTTAGAGCCCGCGAACAAAATCGGGAAAATTCATGGGCACAAATCTTAATGCAAATTATAATGAAATTGAAAAAAATTGCTTACAGGTCAATTATTGTTCTTAATCGCCTCTGTGGTCGAGCGGTTCAGTTGTGGGACTTTGATTGCATGAACCCAGGACGGGTTCGAATCCCGGGTCGAGCAACAAAAAGAAAATTGGTTTTTCCAGTTTTCTAATAAAAAAACGTTGCTCAGGATTGGATATGTGCCCGGTTGGCGATAGATAGGCTTACCACCTATCAAATTATCACATTGTGGGACTTAGTGTCTTCGGCTAGTCGTGGGTGCCTTGGTTGTGCCTCTGCCTACCTTTTCGGGGATATGAGCATGAAGATACATTTTTTTTAATTATTGATATCGGGAATTCATGTTTAATTTTTTATTTGCGTCAAAAATCAATTTTCCAACAAAATAATTAAACAACTCAATTCATTATTATTTAATTACTTCGCAGGTATCAACTAAAACTGCGATAATAATAAACTGAACAAAATATGCTTTTCTACGGAAACAATACGAACTAACTGTGTTGGAGAAAGATGTTTAATACTTCAGTCGTACTGCTTAGTGAGTAGCATAAAATAATTAACAATTTTTTTAAGATTTTATCAACATTTAAAGGTTCATATTTAATTTTAAGAAAATAGTCACTATTAGTGTCCTTATGACGTTCAGGTTTTTTATATGCTTAGGTTTCTTTTTTTTTAATTTGGAAAACCCATCACAATGACTACGAATGTCGTCTTAGGATTCTTAGCGAAGGACCCTTAAGGCCCCATAGGCAGCCAGAAGAGCCAATCACCGCACTCCCCCGTTCCATGATTACCATGAAATATTGCGCTCTAAAGTAAACGTCTTAAGCGCCAAATCACTATTTTTGACACCATAAAAGTAATTTGAAAAAAAGTATAAAAACTGAAACACTTATCATTTAGGTATAGTACTTATCTATGTTTATGTTAAATCTGGTGTCGATATTTTCATAATTGAAGTAGACAGTTAGGTTTTGATTTCAAAAAAGGGTTAACTTTTTGATTTTTTTCTATCAAGCAAAGTGAAAGTGTACTTAATTTCAACAACATTTGTTAAGCATTTATTAAGCGTTTAGAAGTTTATTTTTATAAATCAAGGTTTTGTATATTTTATAAATCGATAAAAATAGAGACGAATGTCAAGTTTTAGGTAAATTAAATTAATCATGACATTTATCATCACAGTTATTCTGATGAACATTCTAAAAATTCTGGCTTCCATTCTTTGCATAAGATACTGATTTTTGAATAAGAATACAATAATATACAGATTTAATATATGCGTAGTTAAATGACCTACAACAGACTATAATAAAAACATTTCTCTAAAAGTTCGTTTGTTTTCAGAAAATGTCCACTTAGTAACGACGCTGACCAATGAAGTTATTAAAAACTTGGAATTCTGAAATTCCCTTTGTTTACTTTTTTCTTTAAGTGAAATATATTCTATTCTAAAATTAACTTTTTTGTTCCAGTAATAACAGTCGCACTGTTACATAATGGACCTACTTTGAAACTGCAAACGCCACAATATTTATACGACTTACTTTCATCTCCGTCACAAAAAATGGGCTACGACAATATTCAAGCTATAAATAATTATTTAATTGAAGATCTACCACAGACACTTCGCAAAGGAAAAAAGCAAATCAGAGAAAAATTAAAAAAACATAAACCTATATACATATGGAACGATATGTTATTGTTACAAGCAATGTATCATTTAGGATGTTATGAGGGGGGGTGGCACTGCTGGTAAATATATAGCTAGAGTAGAATAAATAGTACCTATAGAAAATTTTGCTTGAAGTAAGTATTCATAAATACATTTTTCGAAAGAGAGCAAATTGTGTAAATTGTTTTAAGTACAGTTTTTCTTGTTTAAAACCAATTTAAAACAAAATCTAATATAAATAAACCAATACAATAAAATTAAATTAAATCATCATTAACAAAACGTCAAATAAACAATACAATACAATACTTTGCACTCCAGGAGTGCCCGCAGTGAAAACTTGAATATTAACGTTGTGCATTTTTGATATTTTGGAAATTATGTGGTAGAAAAAAAATATTTATTGCGCTGTCGTAAACAAACATAACCACACTAACATTCGCGCAAGCGCCCTTCGCCGTCTAAGCATTTCGCCGTAGAAAGAGAGGGGGATACTTCCTCTTCTACGCTGCGCCAGCTGTTTACTCTTCATCCGTCTTACCAATTTTCGATCAGGTCACGTGAGTTTAGAAATTTTTACCCATTCAAAAAAAAGTGCACAACGCCGCTAAATATATTTTCACTTCAAAAAAAAAACAATTACAATAACTCATTTCTGTAAATAATAATAATTAATATACATGATATAGTTTCATTACTAATTCCAATTATCATTTAAATAACTATTAACTTTGTAATAAGCCCTACTTAATAATTTTTGTTTAAAATATTTTTTAATTTACTGATAGATATGTCAAGTAAGTAACTTGATGGGGATTTTTTACAAAACTCTACATAGTCCCCTTAAAAGATTATTTCACTTTTGTCAGTCTAAACTATGAACAACAAGGCGGTTCTTATTTCTAGTGACGTAACTATGTTTTTCTAAATAAACTTGCTTACATACTGGCTGCATATATATTTCATTAGATAATGTCACAAAAAAACAAGTGTGTGATAAATTTTGGTAAGGAAGAGCGGGACCACCTGACACAAGTATTTATTAAATACTTGGTAGGGTGGTCTCAACAACTGTTTCAAATAATGTAATTATTTTTAAAGAATTAAACAACTTTTTTGATGATTTTATAAAGCGAATAGTTTATATAGTTTACACCAAGTCAAACGAAAAAAACATATTGATAAATTTATTTTTTATGTGGGTGTCATCTTTTATAACATAATATGCTGAACACGATCTAATAAATTTAAACAATTCGAAAGACCTTATAAACAAGGTTAATGCTGACATCACTGTATATCATGATACCATTGATAACTCTTGCAATTGGAGAATCTGAAGTATGCCCTGTGGAAACAGTAGACTTCAAAACTGGTGTAAGGGCGTGAGCTCGGCGAACTCGCGGTGACGCAAGAGACTTGACGCATTAAAAGAGAGTAAAATGATCTACTACTCAGTGGAACTAGAATAGACAAATACTTCAGGAAGACTGTTCTTACCCGTAGTAGTCCAAATAATGAAAGAACTAGCAAACCTCTTAATACTGGTACATGGAATGTCTACTACGGTGGTACGTCTCAGTTCGGTGTGTTCTCAGTGGTACTACTTATGTAAATTATGCAGTTCGAATTTACAATTTTTACTTTTTTTACACTTTATACTTTTATTTTTAAATTAGCTGACCTAATCTAAATTGAAGCGAAATTATTAATTCTGTAATAACAACTCCATATAGTTATCTTTAAAATACATTAGGATTTCCGAAGCTTGACGAATATAATATGAATATTTCTTTTTTGTGTATTAAGAGCACCATCGTGCAAAATTTATTTTATTATGTCTCCATAACGTGGGGTTGCCTGGAAGAGATCGCTGTTTTGGCGATAAGGCCGCCTTTGTGTATCACTTAGTTTTTAAGTTTCTTTTAATGTATTTATTTTTATGTATATTGGTGCACAATAAAGAGTTATTCTATTCTATTCTATTCTATTGCCGAAACATATTTTAAATAGCACTGCTGTACTGTTCCGTTTTTGTTGTGGCATCAGACTTTGCCCAGAGGTTTGCCCTCTTAATACTAGTGCTTAGAATGTCTACTACAGTGGTACGTCTCAGTTCACCTAGGTACTGTTCCGTTATTGTTGCGGCACCAGACTATGAGCTCACGGGAACACTTCCATAAAATTTGACAGTTCAGCCAATATATGGTAATGTTCTAGACAGAGAAATTTGAAGTCAATCAAGTCGTCATCGCTGCTAGGGAATTTTGATGTTGGAAAGGATAGTTAGAACAAACCTTGGGGCTAATTGCGTGTTGCGATATTTGATGTCCTCTGTTGGTGCGGGCTCTTTTGCAGAATAGACAATCTGCCTTCCTGCTAGGCAGCTCGTAAAATTCGAGCATAGGCTTACCGTCACTAACACCATGATATCTGACTAGGTGGTAGAGTTTCGCAGCGACCCGCCCGGATTGGTACCACCGCCTTACCTATTTCGTGTTGATATTGAGTGAAATTAGTCAATTTTGGTGGCATTTTGTATAATTTTGTTCAGTGAAAGTGCACAAATGAAATAATCATGAAGAAATTAGCGTATCGTGTATTTCCTCGTTGCTGCCAAATCTACTTACATGAGCTTGTGTAATGAGGCCGCTGCTTTACCCAAGAGCCTGACATGACAATTGATATAAAATTTGATGCAAATTTCTACTTGATGAATGGCAAAATACTAACGTAAAGGCCAAAACTAAAGAAAGAAAAGAACTGAAATTTGATAGTTGATGTCCTCTGTAGACTCACTGATTCGGCATTGACATTGAGTATGTCTAACCAGTATGTATAGATAAATCACTTTCACATCCATTATATCGCCTCCCGGGTTCAATCCCGCTTATATGAGGCAATAAAAAAAGGAAATGTATATTTTCAATTTTATAATAAAATCATATAGTGAGACTTAGTGTCTTCACAGCGTCGTGGGTGGCCTAGTTGTACCTCTGCCTAACTTTCGGTGACATGGATCGGACATGCGTGAAGATACCTACTTGCTTTACATCTCTATATTTTATCGATGCTTATGCAGATAATTTGAAAATCCCCAAAATGCTTTTGTATAATTCTCAATACCGTGAATTTCTTGACATTTTATTTCGATGTCTGTAAACCTAGTATAAACTATAATCTTTAATCATATCATTACCACTTGTTCAAATATTAAAACGTATTGTTTTATAAATCTAAATAATATTTTTGTATTAAGTACATGATCTCAAAATATTTGCACACTTTAATGTTGTGGAATATGTTAGTATAAATAAATGTTTTTATAACAAATTCTAACTGGTACCAGTTTGCACAATGGTCTTTTTAGCAACCAGATCAAAATTGTTGACTTGTGCGGGCTACGGAATCCTGAAATAGGCGTGAGAATTGGTGGATTCAAAAATAAATATTATTTTTATCACATGGCAATAATATGCATCTCTAAAGGCCTATTACTTTATGCGATACTAAGCACAGTCTATCTAGACTTGACCGCATAATATCGCATAGTGCAATAAAAATAAGCAAGGTAACCTGTCTTAGGCCGGGCGCAGACGTCCGGTTTCCTGACTAGGTTTTCTGACTAGGAATTCAGATTTAGAATTCCGTGAGACTAACGCACACGTACTGTTTTTTTTTGTATTTGGAATTCCATACGTACGGTCACACAAATCGTTAAATTGATTCAAATTGAAGAATAATTGATACCTGTTGCTCGGGATTGGATATGTGTTCGGTTGGCGATAGGCTTGCCACCTATCACATTGTGGGACTTAGTGTCTTCGGCTAGTCGTGAGTGTCCTGGTTGTGCCTCTGCCTGTCTCTTTGGGGATATGGGCGTGAAGATACTGTTTTTTTAATTGCGCTGCGACTATTGTGAAAATTTCGAAAGAAAAATTGATTTGGCTAATTTTTCAAGTTTTCGACTTATTTTGTTTCGCATGTCATAGACATTGTTATTCATTTAGTTGACTAATATTTACAATTTATACTAAATAACCTAGTATAGTGCAATCAACTACAACTGTTCAGAGCCTTTACCATGAGTTGTTATAGATTGCGTTCGGTAAGTTACGTGTCGAAATCTGTGACACTTTCCGCCTTATTCCAAAAAAACACTCTAGTACCAGGTTTAAACCAAGACCAAAAAGTCTAGGTTTGTTACGGTATCAAAGTTTGTTACCGTACTAAATGTCATTCTTATTACAAAACGATGACCAACTGAGGACTCTCTAGTACCAGAGTTAGTACCACTCTTAGTACCGTGTCAAGCAAAACCATTCATTCACTCTTTCCGCATTTGATTAGTTTGATGCCCCTTTCCCTTATAACACAAACTTAAATGACGAGAAATGTAAAAATGTTTATTTAAAATTAGCTTTTTAGCAATAAAAGTGATATTGAA
>NJDD01004885.1:8326-24221 GCA_002245505.1 Calephelis nemesis | reverse complement strand
CCGGAGTGGTACCACCGCCTTACCTATTCCTGTCACCATAATGTCAGTGCTTGCCGTTGAAGTGCTCCGGTTCGGAGGATAAGATAACCAGTAAACCTACTTTTGCTCGAGGTCTGACATCCCGGCCTAAGATTGGCAACGCACCATTTCCAACTTTGGTGTCTTTAGGCGGCGTGAATTTCTTACCATCAGTAAAACCGTCTGCTTGTTTGCCTTCCAATATTATAAAAAATAACTGAAAAATAGTAAAATGTTATTATTACCTTTCTTAACGTTATTATCCAAGGTGCATGAGTAAAGAACCACATAGTTGTCATAGTCCGTGTCCAAAACAAATAAGGTCTTATTAGTTTCATCTGAAATATGATATCGTAAATTATTGACATATCCGACTCATTCTGCTGCTACAACAATAGGGACTACCGTCGTCGGTTTCTGGTTTGAAGGAGTAATGGGTGCACGATATAGTTTTAATAATGTTAAAATTTTGGTGTTGAAATGCGAAACGGCATACTCCGCTGGTTCGGTCATGTGGAAAAAATGACAGACAGAACAGATGAAATATTGACAAAACAGATATACAATGCTAATGTGGATGAATGTAAGTACCCGAAGGGACCAAGGCTGACATTCCACGATCAGATCAGTCGCATATTATCAGAGGATGGTGTCAAGAGTCCCTGAAACCGGTATGTTTGTATGAAAAGGTTAATGAAAGTGAAGGACCAGACAGATTTGTCAGGATCTTGAGGTCTGGCACTCGTTACTCTATGCCTCAGTGTAAAGGACTTGGCGTGAAGATATGTATGATGTTTGTGTCCAAATTTATAACGGGTTCGACGCAATTTAGTATGAGGTATTAAGTTAGAAGAGGCCTCTTCACTCTTGCTTTAAACACTTCCAAATCATTATGCTCTAGAAAAAAATTTGACAAATATTAAATTTTAAAAAATTTCGTCTGCATTTGATAGAGTAATTCGAACACAACATCGTTTTCATGATCAAATTTTTAACGGGTTTGTCCTTCCTAAGTATGAAGTAGGTATTAAACTAGAAGAAGCGTATTGAATTTTGCTTCCAGATCATAATGCTCTAGAAAAGCCTTTGACAAATATACCCGCCAAGTATTCCTTTTGAAGAAATCCTTTTTTGCCACTTCATCAGGATACTAGTGGTGAACTTCTATCTATCTAGAGCAGGGGTGGGCAAATTACGGCCCGCGGGCCGGATCCGGCCCTTGAGAGATTTTAATCCGGCCTGCCGAGGGTTTTTTTTAGAAAAAATATGAACCTCATTAAAAAAATTAATGGTCGAAATGTTAAAAGACTATTGAAATTTGAACAATTAAGATTTCGTATGTTAGGACTTCATAAATAGATTTTATTATAATAAAGGATTGTAAAATAATAGAAAAATGCCTTATGTTATCTTTATACAACGTTTTATAATCGTAATATTTACTGCTATTTTTAGGTGTCTTAATAAACCGGCCCGCCTCAAGAATAATTTATTGGCCCGCCACTAGATTTTTTTTAATTTACCGGCCCGCGGAGAAAAGAATTTGCCCACCCCTGATCTAGAGACTATCTTCAAACGAAATAACATTCTTGTGATTAATAACAGTGCTAGTATATTATGTCTATATGAACATGCAATAATGTGTAATAACTATCGAGCTATATGACACTGGATTTGAAATTTCTAACAATTTCAAATATTGCTGACTCTCTCCAATTTATCGGCCTCTGTTTTGAAGAGTCTTGTGATGTCTATTAACGAAGTCAAAATAAAATAGAGGCCAGTAAATTAGAGAGGGGGAATTGGAGAGATTAGAGATCAATTTCTTCTCCATTATGGTAATAAACTTTCATGAGAGTTTTATCAACCTAGATAAAGCATTGACAGAAACATAATTTGACAAATAAATGATGCAAAAGTGAAAACAAAAGTTTTCACAAAAACGTACTGTCGTAGCTACAAATTAAAAAATAATCACATTCTTACTAACACTAAAATAGGGAGAATTAAAAAAAAATTTGTTAGAAATGGAACGAAATGCAATAGACCTGGCCAACGTTCCTAAAATGTACCTTTCAGTGACACGACCTTATAAATGACGGTGAACTTAAGTTATTTTTTATGACATTGAAGTCAAACCAAGCAAATTTTCTAATGTTAATAAATGTACTACAAACATACTTGACTTTGCTTAAATACTAGTTGACAATTGAGTAGCTACTGTCGAAAGTAAACCCGTAACGCTCAAATCATTGACTAAACATAATTAAGATGCAAAAAGATTAGCCCTTAAATTAGACAATAGTTAAATACAGACCAATTTTATCATTAGTAAACAATAATTTTGCATTATTTCCCGCATCAGGAGCCATTGTCACAGACCACCTATATTTAACATTTGTTTCTTTGTTGATTACTTCTTTTATGGTTACAATTGTCTCGCTTCCTTCTTTCGAATATTCAAATGCTACACAGTCTGCTCCTTTTTCTTGATAAAACTCATATCTGCCGATTTCGTACCACTTGCTTTGAGCATACTGTCAAAAAAAGTTAAGTTTTCTTTTAACAGACTCCAGAAAATTAAGGTTATTAATTAGGCTGTATTTTTTGCACGTTTATTGCTCTGCCAATAACAAAATAAATTTGCTGGTTCGTTTTAGTATGGTAGGTAATCGTACTGAGGCAGTTTAGTGTAAATGTTACAATAATCTGACTAGTCGTTTTTGAGATATATTCTATGCCTTCATTTAAAAGCCATTTAAACTGTGTTTTGCAATTTAAACTGCGTTGTAATTTAAGCCGTGTACCTTTTTTGTTTTAGTTTTACATGCCTATTACTTACACTATTTCCCTTCTTATTATTAGTATTGGCTATCTCATTAGAAAAGGGACTAGCGTACACACCTAACTTCACAGTTTCCGGACGGGGGCAGGCATTTATGTGATGATCATTTGGATGTTTGCATTTCCGGGTCTGGGTATTTATTAAATTTATTCTGGTATCTATTTAAGTATTTCTATGTAGTATCGCTGTCTAATACTTGTAACACTAGCATATAATTTGCTTACTTTGGGATTAGATTAAATTTGCGTAACTTGTTATTAGTATTTTAATCTCATGTTATACTTTTAATGTCTTATTAATAAACATGGATTAACGTAGGAGTAAAATTAAGTTGATATTGTAGTCTATATCACATTGTAATAAATACTATAGTGCGAGGTTGAGCTTTGGAGTACTTTACTCCGTGTTTATTATTAAGACGATTGGTGTTTTATTAATAAACACGGAGTAAAATACGCCAAGGTTAAACTCGGTATTATAGTCTTTATTACAATGTCATAGCGGCTATAATATCCACTTAACTTTTTGTTCCTACCCTATTCTATGTTTATTAATAGATGGTTGGTATATGTAAATTCTTTACCTGCTAACACTATTCCTATAAAGCTTCCTAAGACAAAACGGTTGTCCGGTAGATCGCTTTGTTTCGCGCATTTTTATTTATCACATTGTGGGACTAATGGCCGATTTCACCAAGAGCCCCTATACTTTAGGGGACCTTTTAACGTTACTTACGGGACTGATTCCATATAAAACAGTCCCCTAAATCACGTTAAAAGTCCCCTAAAATATAGGGGCCCTTGGTGAAATCGGGCATTAGTGTCTTTGGCTAGTCTTCGGGTATGAAGACACCATACCTTACTTTCTTAAAAAAAATATTTAAATTGTAAGTCTGCAGACTAATTTAATCACTGGCTAGATTAAACCTTTCACTCAAACACTAATAATTGTTTTTCCTTATATTTGTTAACAATATGTAGTTTTATTTAGTCGGAAGACTCACGCTTTACTAAAAAAACACACCCCCGTTTATGAGTTCTTCGAATTTCTTCATCTGAACACTTTCTCAATACAATTCACTCAAACGAGACTAAGAGACGTCTATTACATTTTATTTAGTCATTAAGTAGGTATACACTTTTAATACAAAATGGTGACTTAACAATAGATTAAATGTTAATCAATATTATACCTTACCCTCTCAAAATCAAAATTTTTCATAGACTCTATGTCTGGACATAAATCTTGAGATAAACTTCCACCAATCAGAACTAATCTTAGAGAAATTAAAAACAACATTGTGATACAAAATCGCTTTATCGAAGTAACACGAGATATGAAATAGATATCAGCTAGTTTCTATATAAATACTAAACAACAGCGACAGAAAAAACAAACAAATCAAAAAATTTTGTTTACTAAATTATCTGTTAATAAAACAACTAGACTTTTATTATGTTAATAATAAAATTAATGACATCATAAACGCCTCTATAATAGTAAAATTTCTAAATAAAAATGATTAATTTTAAAAGTTTAGATTTCTTTTTTAAAAAATAACTTTCAAACAAAATATTATTAAGGCTTATTGTAATAAGTATTTTTTTTTTATTTTCACTGACGCAATGGATGACAAAAATAATTACGTTAGTAAAAACCTACTTCAAAACTAAAAAGTAATAAAGATTTAATATTAATTATGTACTACTACCTATTATGTATATGTACTAATTACTTATACGTTTAAGGTCGGTGTCAAACCTTAAATTAATATTTATATTATAAGTAAGTATTAAATTGGCTTAGCATCGACTTCAAACCTATAGTAAACATGGAATGGATGGAAGCACATTTGCCCCCTTACTAATAAAACTTACGTGCCCGTTGATCTGGTGTGTAACTTCACTTTTACTACCAAAAAATTAACTAACTTACTTAAAACCGACTTCAAAACTGAAAAGTGAAAAATAATAAAGATTTATTATTAATTATATACTACCTATTACTTAAACTGCCAAAACACTGCCGCAATGGACGACAAAAATAATTACGTTAATAAAAACCTACTTCAAAACTAAAAAAGTAATAAAGATTTAATATTAATTATGTACTACATATTATTTATATGTACTAATTACTAATATGTTTAAGGTCGATGTCAAGCCTTAAACTAATAATTATATTTTAAGTAAGTATTAAATTGGATTGGCACCGACTTAAAACCTGTTAGTAAATAGCACATTTAAGTAGCATGTAGTATATAATTAAATATTAAAACTTTATTATTTTGTACTTTTTAGTTTTGAAGTCGGTTTTAAATAAGTTAGTTAATTTTTTGGTAGTAAAAGCTAAGTTACACACCAGATCAACGGGTACGTAAGTTGGGTTTTTCCAATTTTCTAATAAAAAAACCTTGCTCGAGATTGGATATCTGCCCGTTTGACGATAGCCACCTATCACATTGTGGGACTTAGTGTCTTCGGCTAGTCGTGGGTGCCCTGGTTGTGCCTCTGCCTACCTCTTCGGGGATATGGGCGTGAAGATAGTTATTAAAAATAAAAATCGGTATAAGTGAAAATAGATTAAAAAAAATATAAGACCAATTCGAAGCTGTTTCGCATCAAACAAAAAAAGAAGAACGTAAATCGGTTCAGAAACCACGGAAAAATCGGAGTAGGTACATACATAAAAAAATATACGGGCCAAATTGATAACCTCCTCGTTTTTCTTAACTCGGCTAAAAATATATTGCAAATGTACACTCCACAACGACGGGTGATTACAAAAATATTTAAAAAATAATATGATTTAAACATCCTGACTCATAATTTTTAGTGTTAACAAGTATTGTCATTTTTATATGAGACATTAAATTAACATAACCTCATAAAATCTAACAATAAAAACAACATTAAAGCGTACACGGGGGCCTTATAATACGGAAATAATACGTCAAGAAACTTTTTTTTATGTGAAAACTTTTTTAGCGGCGTTGCGCACTTTTTTGGAATGGGTAAAAACTTCTAAACTCGCATGACACATAAGGACACGTGACCCGATTCGTAAGACAAAAATTCGTAAGACGTCGCAGGGCGCTTTCGCGAATGTTTGCGTACGATAGCGAAATAAAAGAATATTTTATTCTACCACATAATTGATAGTACTTTCATACTGATCATTAAAGCAATTCATGCAATTTCATTGCAATTTAAAAAAAAATTGCGTCGAGCAATAACTTTACTCACGAGATATGGCTCCAGCTGATTTCATTATTTTTCCTAAACCCAAATTGCCATTTCGTGGCACCAGTTTTTTATCGATACAAGACATGAGTATAGCCAGGTACGTATAGAAAGTGCAACTGTCCGAATAACCGACGGCGGACTATGCATGATAAAGTTGGAAAAGAAAGGGAGAGAAGTTTTCAAAAACTTTTTCCAAAAAATGAATAGAATATTGTTAGACTATTTTTGGTTACTGTACTTTGTTTAAAATGGTTACTTCTACATTTTATATCATACAAACCATAATTGCTATATAGCCAAGGATTTTTTGTCTGCCCCCTTTTAACAAAATCGTGGCTACGCCCTTGGTAGAAGGCACGAAAACGATTTTGCGGCGAGAACTAAATTCTGGAAACATACCTTCAGATATATCTTCACGCCAAGTCTCTTACGGGTCTTACGGGTATCGTGTGCTAAACCTTACGATCTAGATAAACTAGTCTGGCTTCCTTCACATTAATTACCCTTTTCATACTCGTACAAACACGCCGGTTTCGGAAACTCTTGACACCTTCTCGGATAATATCCGAGTTATCTGATCGTGGGATGTCAACCTTGGTCTTCTGGAAACAGCTTTCAAAATTGTTTTGACGTTTAAATTATTAATTAGCGTAAACTTTCGCTTCTGAAGAAGCTTTTGTTATGATATTGGAAGGCAAACAAGCTGACGGATTTCCTGATGGTAAAAATTCACGTTGCCTAGAGACACCAAAGTTGGTAAACGCCATCCTGAAGCCAAGATGTTAGAAATCGAACAAAAATAAGTTCACCGGCTACCTTACCCCCCGGACCGGAACATGTCAACAGCAAGCACTGGCGTTATGCCGATAGTAATAGGCAATGTGGTGTCACCAACCCGGGCGAGTTGAATGTCACGGTGTTAGTGACGGTAATCCTATGCTTGCCTTTTACGAGCTGCCTGGCACGAAGGCAGGTCTATTCTACAAAAAAGCCCGAATCAACACGGGGATACTTTGAAGGTGATAAAAACCAGTTTGCGTTTTTGTTATTTTCCAATAGTGGCAAAATGTGATCTAGATTTACTAGTGAAGAGTTCATACATATAAGAATAGCAAGGAATGTTTGACTGAATGTCACAAAATACTGATATAAACTTAATATTACGTAATATCTTTATAATATACGTTAACTTTGAACCCCTTTTTACGAAAACTGCGTGGACGCAGACACTTATTAGTAACTGGTCTTGAGAAATAAAGATGGCTTTCTTATCAACAAGATATTAAAATTTATCATGGTCGAATTTTGACCAAAGGGCGACCGTTAGTAATAATAATTATCTACATACTCTACCTAATCAAGAATAAGAATAGAAGAAAAATATAAGTAAGAAAAATATCACCTCTGTGGTCTAGCGGTCCAGCGTTGGACTTGACTTCCTGAAGTCCCGGCTTCGATCCCCGCGTCGAGCAACCAACAATATTTAAAATTTGTTTTTTGCATTTTCTAACAAAAAAAATATTGCCCGGGATTTGACATTTCGCCCAGACACGTCCAAACAACATCCTTTTCTTAGAACAATAACGCTATAGAAACCAAGTCCGCGTGCCCATTTTGAAGCATTTTATTTGGAGCCATTTATGTCTCCAAACGCCAAACCGTGCCGTACTGTTCAACGTCAAATGGCGCCGAGCGCATCTCGCGAATAAAAAATAATTACGACTGTTTGTGTATTTAAATTGTGTCACAACACATCTAATAAACATAAATATAATAGTAACATTGTTTTTTACAGGCAAGCTTTCATTATTTCATAGTATTTTCTAGTTAATTATGTTCAGAAAGAAAAATGTTGTTTATGTATTGTTTCAATGCTCAATGGTGTCGGATCGTTAAAATGTTTTCCCACTTTAACTGACTAATTTGTTAATTTTCAAATAGTTTTTACCGATATTTATTTAAGTATGTGATACGTTCTCTTAAGACGTAGATGTTGTTTTCGTTAAAAGTTATATTGTATGCACACCTACTTGTGTTACTTGATAGTTGAAAAGTCTAACACTGTTTTTGATTTAAAATTAGTAATATTGTTTGTCGTTGTTTAAATGACTCCTGATGACCCTGTTATTACTAACAAATGAGTGGGAAAAAATTCATTTTGTAGTACGCCACGCGGGAACTTCAGGCAACCATCAGAGGATAAATTCCATTACATATTTGATAATCCTTGTAAAGTCCTCCGTCGAAATGAGTTAAATAAGCTTTTATTTAATTTATACTTAAATATATTTATTTATACATATTTTATTCTCCAACTGAGAAATACATCTATTAAAGGAATTTTATGTAAACTGCAAAAAAGACATTGATTAGCAATGATATGTCTACTGTATTGTACCAAAATGTTTAGTAGCCAATTTAGTAGTTTACTTTTATTTATTTCACATTGAGATCCTCGTAATACTAAAAATTAAATGACTACTATATTTAACTGGCAATAGGAAATAAAGTGTTCAAAATATTTATAGCTATTTACGTATTAATGTCAAAAACAAATTGTCATCATCGTCGACATCTTTTCCCCATTTTCGGGAAAACTGCACTTTAACTGGCAGCGTAATACAAGTGCATGTGTGCGTGGTGACAAGCGTAAGCTAGTAATCGTCATGCGTGTGTGAATTAGTTTTTTGCTTCAATATTGACACAGCGTTACTATGAAGACTATCTTTCTATAGCGTTATTATTCTAAGATCCTTTTATAAATACCAAACTTCATGTTAAGCTTTGTGAAGCGCTAATTCTATCGAAATTTGATTAGGTATGATGATACTTTAATTGGACCAATTCTTTTAGAGCATCTTCACACCTATATCCCTGAAGAGGCAGGCAGAGGAACAACCAAGGCACCCACGACTAGCCGAAGACACTGAGTCCCACAATGTGATACGTGGCAAGCCTATCGCCAACCGGGCACGTATCCAATCCCGAGCAACATTTTTTTATTACAAAATTAAAAAAACCCAATTTTCTTTTTGTTGCCCGACCCGGGAATCGAACCCGGGACCTCATGCAGTCCAGTCCAACAACTGAACCGCTAGACCACAGAGGCGATTAAGAGCGTGCTAAAAAACTTATGCAAAGAGTACAGAAACCTGTAGAGCTCTAGAGCGGTTTATAAGAGAGAAAAAAAACAAAGAAAAATTCTAAGATTTACCATAAATGAAATTAAATTTGCCATAAATTTATTTCAACATTTTTTACCGTCATACAACCTACCAACCTGATACCTACTTATAAATATATAAAAAAAAGACGGCTTAAAAACAGATTATCTAACGTTCTAATAATATTATAAAATTATAGCGTCCGCGTCACTTAATATGAAATAAAGTTTTTACATCATATATCATCATTATCTTATTTAACTTCACATAGTAACGCTACATTAAGATCACCTGTGAGAGTAGACTTAGCTAAGCTAAATCCTTATTTTAAATTATTAAGTTATCCTGTTTTTATATATAACTGCAATTATTTTATTAAAACATGCTAATGACTTACATTTATACAAAAGACAATTAGATAAGATCACAACATTTCACTATATCACCGTTACAGATAAGTTAATTTTTAATCATTACACTTCATCAATTCAATTTATACTTCAAATAATCTACATTATAAACTTGGAGCTCCTAACGGAAGTGTTTTAGGACCACCTTCACTTCTATTAAATGTTGATGAACTTCCTAAATTACTGGAATACGATTACATTTTTGCTGTAATAATAGATGGCGACAATAAAATTTTATTAAGACTAAATAATACAATCGTAGAGATATTCAAATAGTTGAAGTAAAATAATTTACTTTCAAATATAAACAAAAATTATTTTATTCAATTTAATTACCAAAGCACAATAAATTAAAATTTAATTAAATTTAATTTAGTAACCAAACTACTAAAAAAAGCCAATGACATTAAGTTCTTAAAAATTACATTGACTGCCACTCTAACTGTAAAGATCAAGTAGTAGTTCAAGTTTAAATAAAATATGTGTTTTATTTCGTAAATTAATCCAAACTATTAGCAAAGACGCTGTTGTATACCATGCATTTGTTAATTACTTGATGAAATATTTATTGTCTTATATACTTTGGATGAATTCATGAAATCTAACTAGGGTTTTTTTTAACACAAAAAAATGTGTACGCGCAGTGTTTAACGGCTGTCCCGTTCATAAATTGATGACAATTACTTAAAAATGTTAAAATTCTGGCTTGAACAAACATGTATATTGTAGAGGCTGTAAACTTTATTACTATACATCCTAGTAAAGTTACAATTATTGTAATAATATTTTAGTTTTAATGTGTATATTTCTATCGTATACAATAAATAATTTAATAAAATTAATAATATCTTTGCCATAGATAACTCTAGATAAGGATACAGAGATCTGACAAAACCACTTATGTTTCCATCTCTTGCTAAAGAGTATTTATATTCCATGGTTACCATGTAGATCTTACATTCCGTAACAACGCTGTCAAGTATTATTAAAAATATAATCAAGTGCCTCAGAGTCGTAGTAACATAGTAAAAATGGTTTCAAGAAAAAAGATTTTACACTCTCGATGATTTGTCTGACATTAAAAACATTTAAAGCATATTAAAGACCATAATAAACATAATTATTAAAATTAATTTTAAAAAATTGAGTTAAACATGTTTAATTATTCTTCAAAAGTGATTCGCATATTTTAATTTAATCATAATAAAATTTTAATTAAATGTGTTCATAATAATAGTAAAAATAATAATTCATTAACAGTAATTAATACAATGACATTTCAAACACAGTGATAAGAATACTTAATATTTAAAAGTACCATAGAAATAGGAATATACTTAGAGGTCAATGAAAAGTACCTACGAGTATAGATACGAGTGTAACCAGCGTGACAACGAGGCCGTAGTAGTTATCCCAACGTCCTGTCATATGCATTTCATTTGACAGCATTATTTTTTTTAACAGAAAACATGTTTTTTATATCTACCAAACTACATATTGAATAATTTATTCCTAATACAATTTTGATTGCAAATAAAGTGTTAATAATGTTAGTAATTAATAGAGATTTATAGAAACTTAAACCACAATGATATGAATGCTAAATTTAGTGTCTATGTAACCAGCGCGACAATGATGCCATTGTAGTAATCCCAACATCTTGTAATATGCATTCCTATGCCGTTGATCTTAAAAACATGTTTTTCAGGTCAAAAACATCAACCCAACTTGTTTTCAGTTCATCAAACAATCAGTTTGTGTGAAGTGATTAAATACCATCCTTTTCTCGTCAACAAGTGGATGATCTTTGAGGAATTTTTCCAACTTGTTCTGGATATCAGGTGTTAAAGACGGAGTTCGAGCCTTAACCCAGGCTAATTCTGCAACGAATAAAGTATTATCCGATGAGAAACATAGATATAGATTTATAGCTAAGTTCAATAAAATATATGCGTCTCGGTATACATAACCGAGAAATGAATTCCCCGTGTTGGTTCGGGCTCCTTTGCAGAATAGACTATCTACCTTTCTGCCAGGCAGCTCCTAAAAGGCGAGCGTAGGCTTACCCTCACTAACACCGTGACATCTGACTAGGTGGTAGTTTCGCAGCGACTCACCCGGATTGGTACCACCGCCTTACCTATTCCTGCCGCCATAACGTCATGACGTGTTCCGGTTTGGAGGATGAGGTAGCCGGTAAACTTACTTTTGCTAGAGGTCTAACATCACGGCCTCAGGTTGGCACCGCACCATTAACACCTTTGGTGTCTCTAGGCGGCGTGAATTTCTTACCATCAGGAAATCCGTCTTCTTATTTGCCTTCCAATGTCATAAAAAAATGAATTGAACGACTTAGTTGAAATTTATTTCGAGCGTTAACCCAGGCAAATTCTACTTACAACAAATTAAAGTATTATCACATGAAAAACAAAGATGTGGATGTATAGCTAAGTCAAGCAAAAATCATATCTTTATAAGGAATATGTGTCTCCATCGACACAACCGAGAAGTGAATTGAGAACCGCGAGGCTGGCCCTGGATTCTTGATGAGGCCAGGAATTTATATGTTCATTATTTGTTTTTTTTTTATATTGGAAGGCAAACGAGCAGACGGATTTCCTGGTGGTAAGAAATTCACGCCGCCTAGGACACCAAAGGTGGTAATGGTGCGTTGCCAACCTGAGACTGGGATGTTGGGCCTCGAGCAAAAGTAGGTTCCCTGAATTTCTGGGATTGAATAGTTATTAATTTTTTTGCAATATCTGTGGGTACTTTAGTTTTTTTATGTATTAGTATTGCCCATAACGCTGGCGTAATCGGGGTAGAGCACGGTTGGGTGACCACTCAAGGAGCCAGATACAAAGAGACAGTTCTGGTCTCAATAAACAAGGCCTAATTATTACTAAAGTCCCTTAATTAAAATTAAAAGTTGCATAAAAAAAGAGTAAATAGTCTTAATAATAATTATAGACTTAAAATTTTAATTCCAGTCATTTCTAATGTCTTTGAAAAAATTAATTTTAAAAAACTTCACAAATGTTGACATTATATTAACATTTTAAAAATAATTAATAACAATTTAGAAAAGGCAGGTCTAACTTATATACATGTTTTGACTTAGGACAAAAAGTAACTAAATGTCTAAATAATATAAAGTATTTCTGTATTTTTAGTTGTAAGTTGATTTTGTATCACTTAAACTTTTTTAACAAAAATTAAGAGATATGGCATTAGAGGTAAATCATTAGAATGGTTTATTAATGGTATTATTTAATCATACCAATTTCATTTACATAAATGATCTGCCTGGTGCTATCAATCATAATTTTATTTTATTTGATAATAATACAACCCTTATCAAGTGCAAAAGTAAAAGTGACCTTGAGTCAAGTTGGAAGAAAAAACTTGACCTATCAACAAAGTGGCAGAATAGTGACATGAAAATAATATTTATCAGTTGAATCTCAAGCACATTAAAAAATTGATTTACTTTTCAATAGCACTAGAGATAACGTAGACCTTACTAACTTCCAAGGAATAAAAACGAAAAAAAAATCAATTGCAAATCCATCTTGATTCACATCGTCATCAAATTTATGGGTTTGAATAAATATTAAGAAGAATGACAAAAGTAACAGGCTTAATACATCCCTTTTAGGTTAAGTTATATATCTTTCTTTATGCTATTTTAGGAACTTCTGTCGAATTAAAATAATCATAAGAATTTACGAGCGATATGTAGTGTTAATCAATTACATTAATGCAAAAAACTTTTTGAGTCGGTCAAAATTTTACCTTCACCTTAAATGATTCATATTTTACTTGTTAGTAATTGACTAATTTCACTTTAACTTAATAGTGAGAAAATTCATGTGCCTGATCAAAAACTAATTATTTTAAAAAACAATGTATAGTGCATGCAAGGTATATTGGCATGTAAGCAGAGGAGGATTAAATGTAGAGTGAACTCTAGGCAAACACCTCGTCGGCGCCCCTCATTGAGTGATAACTAGGTAGACCAGGACATGTGTACTTAGGTATAAATGAAATATGCGATGAGATTGAAGAAAGCAAGAAGGACAAAAAGAACATAGAAATACATGATGTCCCTTTCAAATCAATCTCTCAATTCAATACTTTGCCTTAGGGATAATACGCCTCTGTGTATAAGCAAATTCCTGGTAATCTTAAATCACGTCTATTAAAAGATTTCGAAAGTTAGTTTTTGATCCCATGTTAGAGTAATTATATTATAATGAAAATGTGTAAGTTGAGACAAATATAAATAAATGAAATATTTCTTGTTACTAAAAGAACGAAATCGTAGTTACCGAGAAGTTTGCTTCGCCGTTTTTTCTAATGACTGGCTGGGTTTAAAACCGATGGTAGTAAGAGGCAGATAAGTTATAGGCCTGGTTACAGGGCAGTCTAGTCTAGTGCTCTGGTTCTTTACACACATGTTTCGCAAATTCATTAATTTCATTTCAATTCATTTCATTACATACAAACTTTCAAAAACGGCACACTCCTACAAAAACATGCGCATTGACAAGGTACCTTTGCGATTTTCGCGGTGCTATATAAGAGTGTAAACGGATAGCAACGTTGCTATTTCTTTGCGAAATTTTTTTTAATATCACGAGTGTATTCGACTTTTGCTGCTGCTTATATGATTCACCCACTTTATTATTTGAAAACTACGTAGTTATTGAAAATCGAACAAAAAAAATAACATGACAGGCCTATTTCTTTAAGAGAGTGTACTTTGCGTGCTTATTGAGTGAGAGAGAGAGTGTTGTTGTGCGTTGCTTTGCGTTGTATTTACGTTGCACTCCGGAAGTACCGGCAGAAGTGAAAACTTAAATATTAACGTTGTGCATTTTTGAACGAATTGCTTTAATTATCATTATGAAAGTACTATCATTTATGTGGTAGAATACAATATTCATTACCCATTTACCCATTCCAAAAATGGCAAATTCTAAAAATCCGTGTACAACGCAGCTAAAGATGTTTTTACTACAAAAGTAAAGTTGTGTTTTATATTTTTTTATATACTACAGCTGGACATTTTGGCGGAGATCATTCCGTGGGCAGTTTATGCCGCAGTTTGAAAGGATAAATGGCGCGGATCGCGCGGCAACTAGTTTTACATAAGCCATATGACCGCTGGTCACTTTTCTTTGGCAGAGGGAAACGTCTGTGAGTGGAGTCTTCTGTTGGTGTAACACTCAAAAAGTGTAGGTGAGTATTATGACAACATACTGTTTCATATTTGTACTGTAATTTTATGTATCTTTGAACTTACTTCATTTCGTCAATACTTGCCTGGTACACCAATATGTGGCTCATTGTTTTTGTTACAAAAATAAGCAATTGCGTAGTTGTCGTAGTCGGTGTCTAAAATGTAACCAGTTATGTTCATATTTTCTGTAAATAAAAATAATATTCAAAGACTTCGGTAAAAAAAATGTGTGTGTGTACTAGCGTACACTCGTAAGAAGTGAAGAAGTGAAACTTCTTTATGACGTTATTTTTTAAAAAATAATTTACTGTATGCAACTTTACAGAAATTGGTTAAATAAAGTTTATTGTCAATCCCTACTTCGCTGGAGAAAGTATACTTCAAATCACGCGTGGTAGGGATAAGAACAAAGATGGCGCGTAACGGAAAAATGTGACGCCTAACGAAAAAATGTTACACAAAATTTTTCCCAACCCCGATAAAGAAGTTTCAATTCAAAAATTTGATTGATAAAGTTCGGATGGTCGGAGGCTGAATCAATAATATAAAGTAAAATGGTTGTAACGCAAGATTGTGGGTTTTGAACAGTATTGAAAAAAGTTTTATTAAACACGGTATGAAATTTGCTACTACTACACCCAGTACTAGAGAACACGAAAAGTAGGACTAAAAATTAATTATTATTTTGAATGATCTTAGGACCCTTTTTCAATAACGTCAGTGTTCAAGAACCTTCGCATTAATTCTTTTCTTCTGGTAGTTGTTTCTCTAGAAACAAAAAATATCTTTACGCCCATATCCCCGAAGAGATAGATAGAGGCACAACGAAGGCACCCACGACTAGCCGAAGACACTAAGCCCCACATTGTGACAGGTAGCAAACCTTTCGCTAACAGGGAATGTATCCAATCCCGGGCAACGTTTTTTTAATAGAAAATTGAAAATATACATTTTCTTTTCTATTTGTT
>NJDD01004884.1:42598-54415 GCA_002245505.1 Calephelis nemesis | reverse complement strand
TGAAAGCGCAAATATTGTTTTGTAGAATTTGGAAACTTATTTGCTTTGGGTGGAAAAGATCACTGTCTTTTCAGACTTTGTCTTTTCGATATCAAACCTCGATGTTGATTATATTCATTGTGAGAAACACTGGATACGAAAAAATGTTTTTCAATAATTTTCTACTAATTTTTTAATATTTTTTAAAACTTTTAGTTTTTTAATTATTTTAATGTTAAAAAAAATCACGTCTCTGGCAACATTTTATCTATCATAACGATGACGAAATGTTGGCGCCCGGCGGTACGCAAGAGCTCATTTCTTCGCAAGGTATAAATATTTTTTTAATTTCGTTTAAATGAAGTTTTGAATGTAATACTGCTTTCATTGAACTGTGTAAACATTTGGTGTACCTAAGCTTGTGTGCTTGTTTATGCCAATTTTAATACTTATCTTGATTAACATTGCCAAATACTCTATAAATTGTTTGCTTTTTGGTATGTTCACTACGATAAACAATGCCAAGTACATAGAACTATATTTATATTTAATTTTGGATTTATTTTTATAGTTATATGTATTATTTTAAACCAATTTTTTTTATATTTCGGGGTTACGGCCATTGAATTAAATGTAATACTAGAGAGGACGTTCTAAAGAAACTGTGTATTCCAACTCAATGATAGCGTAGCGATATCAGCAGTACTAAAATTATTTTGAAACAAAAAAAAATAGCTTAACTACTGATTTTTTTGCGGTTAGTTTCATGCACACAATCTAGTATCATTACAAACGCATGGTATGGCAAAAGTACTATATGAACTGCAGACAAAAGCGAAGTGTGTAGATGTGAGAGGACCCTTCTAGGGTTTTATATTATATAACTCAATGGTTGCAGCATTCTATTTTGCTTACATGGATGTTTTTGGTTGCCAACAGCATAACTTTTGTGGCCGTACAGAAAAAATACTAGCGCTTGTAACTATAAAGAATGCACTCTCTGACTAACGATATCGGATACTAACAGTGATGATAAACTTAACCATGTACGCTTTGCTTCATTACCACCCTCCATTGACTCTTCAATAGAACGCATTAATATTTTAAGCAGTCAGGAACCTGATAACAACGATGGCCATGAACTTGAATTATATCAAGCCTAAATATTAGAACAAATATATCTAACTACACCCACTAGCGAGCCCAATTATGATAACATCCCGTCGCTATCTTATATGCATTCACCTCTTTCATATACATCAAAACGGGTAAGTCCATACAAGTTACAGAAAATGAAATGTGGGATTTCCTCCATTTCCTTATCCATATTCTTAATGGTATTGTTGAAATGCCCAGTCATCTCGACTACTGGAGCAGTAGATTTCGATATACACAAATAGGTGACCTAATGAGTTTGAAGCGTTACCAACAAATTCGTAGATTTCTTCATTTTGTTGACAATAGCTTACACACACACAGATTCTGGATTGGCCAGATTCGTAATTCGGATAATTTAATGGACAGATTTTGTACTGGACAGATTCATCATTTGGCAGGAATACAGTCTTGAACAAAATAGCATTGTAAATATTTATTAAATTTTGCTTAACATCACATACATTGTTTTCATCCCAGGTAAGCATTTGTGTTACGGGAATCAGAAACAACGAAGGTACTACAAACATCCAGATCCGATCACCATAGAAAAGTATTTTGCTAATAGTCCGGGAACGGAAACCATGACTAGAATAAAAAAACTAAACGACAACCAGACTACAGAAATCAGAAATTATTTAAGGTACGTTTTTTTTAAACGTCATAATTTTTTTTAAATACTACCGGATCGCAAACGCAGTCTTTCACTGAGAAAATCCGGCGGAATAGATACAAAGGGATTGTATTTTTATCATATTGAAAAACAATTTAATATAAAATTTAATAATTTAATATAAAAATATTTACATATTTTTATATAAGGTTTGTACGAGAAGTAGCTATTCTCAAGCACTTTTATCTTCAATATAATCAGTAATCTTATAATAAGCTTTCTTATACAAAATTGTGCTTTATGCATTTCTTAAATTTATTAATAGGTAAATCTTTAGTAGATTTGGGAAGCTTAATATAAAAGTGTATAAAAGAATTGCTAGTTCTGTGAAGAAGTGCACAAGATTGTTTTTTTTTTCAAGTATTTACAGAATGAGCATCATATTTCCTCTTAAATAAATATGTGTTCTTTTGAACATGCAATACATTTTCATAAATAAGGGAATCTCTTGGACAGTGCTTGACTAGTGCCCAGCACAAAGTACCATTAAAGGAAAATGCATACGTTATAAATTAATATTTTGTACTTGACTGTAAACTTTCTGGCAAGTGACGAATCTGTCCAGTAGAGATTCTGTCGAATACAGAATCTGTCTAACAGAGAATCTGTTCAATTATGAATCTGTCCTATACAGAATAAGTGATCAAGAAGACGTATCACTGGGACTTGCAGCACAAATAGTAATAGCTGTTTGTCAAACTATTCAAAAGAAGCCAGAAACCGTTTTTTTTACGATATTTTTTAATCTCCAGAACTGTTTCATATCCTAAAAGAAAATTACGGAGTATTTGGTCTTGGCACGATACGTAGCAATATTATTCTGTATAGGACAGATTCATAATTAAACAGATTTCAAAGAATTCCTGAAGATGATTAAGATTCATTTATATTTCATCAGTGTTTCCGCTGCAGTTATATGTATGCAATATCTGAGGGCGATAAATTGTAGCAGATAAAAAGCATAATTGTAGCAGATAAATAGTAGATAAAAAGCAGTAGCAACAGCTCAGTTTTCATTTTCATCTTTTCATTTTAATAAAAAAATTAGAATTAAGACAACATCGAGGTTTGATATCGAAAAGACAAAGTCTGAAAAGACAGTGATCTTTTCCACCCAAAGCAAATAAGTTTCCAAATTCTACAAAACAATATTTGCGCTTTCAAATGAAACGGATGGAAAGATTGCCTTGGTTGTCACATTCTGAATATTAAAGTGGACCCTATTTTAGCATCAGCGTCGTAATGAGACCTTCTCTTTCTAAACGTCATCAGCGAGTTTGTAACCGACTCTTTTTGCAAGTGGAAAATGCACTAGAAATATTTGAAACTGACGTAAAATTAGGATATCGCAAACGAAATTTAGAACTCGCAGTTAGCTTCCTAAAAGTCATGTCTTCTCAGTCTTCGGCGATAAACAGTTTTCTTCTGAAAGAAATAGACAGAAAGTAATTTTTTTGCACTAAACGAGGTATAATTAGAAAGGTTAAATTTATTCAAGATGGATCCGAATATATATATAGTAGGTATATCTCCAAGAAATTATTGATTTTTGTGATTCCAGCCTAATGTCAATATGAATAGAGGAAGCTAATTTTTTTGCAATTATGACATCGTGCGTATGGAGCATGTCTCACAATATATCGCGATATGTTGATTAAAAAGATGTTAAACAACATCACAAAGTTTAGAAGATATTCTTAAAGTATATGCAACCGTAGACGTAACAGGATCCGGGATTACAAATCTCATAAGTATAGCTCTGAAAAAGGATGGACTTGAATGTTCTCACGTAGCTGGTCAAAGTTTCGATGGGACTGCAGTTATTAGTGGGTACACGCAGCCTTGATACAGCAAAGGTGGTAATTGCACCATTACCACCAGCCCGATGTGATGTGCCACCGGCCTCAAGCAAAAGTAAGTTTACCTTATCCTCCGAACCGGTACACGCCAACGGCAAGCACCGACATTATGGCGGCAGGAATAAGTAAGTCGGTGGTACCAGTCCGGGCGAGTCACTGCGATACCCTTCCACCTAGTAAGATGACATGGTGTTAGTGACGATAAGTCAATGCTCGCCCTTAACGAGTTGCTTGGCAGGAAAGCAGATGGTCTATTTTGCAAAGAAGCCTGGATTAAAACGGAACACAATTTTATGTACAGTTCTTAGTTTAGAAATACCTAAGTTTTTTTTTGTTATAGTTCATTAGAAGCATTGTCAGCAATACCCTAAAGAATACGTCAAAGTTAATAGGATTCTTAGACGACATTTTCGACTCTGTAAATGGAGCCAGCCATTATAGCAAAACAAATAAATGCAAAGAGTTGAGAAAGGCAGTGGCAGAAAATTCCAAGGATCATATTTTTTGGAGTGAAGCTATAAAGAGGTTAACCAATTTAAAATTTATAGATAAACAATTCGGGGGACATTCAACTGTTCCTAGTATATACAGTTTTATAACTACTTTAAAAAACCCTAAAGGTTGTGGCACTTTTCAATCAAAGGGTATCAAAATAATGAGTCCAAGATACTTCAACTCAGACTATATCGAAATTTTTTTCGGATAAATAAGAGCCTACAATTTTCGATGTAATAATCTTGATTGCCACAGTTTTATGAATACATTTAAATCTCTTTTAGTCACTGAGTTTATGAAATTTCACCATAATACCTTTAATTGTGAGGAAGATAACTTTACCCCGTTACTAAAAACAAATAGTTTATTTGCTCAATCTGCTAGTGTCAGTTGCCCTTATGTCGTTCCCACACAGACATAATTTAATATTGACCATATTGTTACGGACTCTGTAGTAAAAGCACGACGCGAAAAATTAAACATACATTCTAGAGCTTACACCGCTGGATGGGTTATCCGAAAACATTTTAAAAAATCAAATGTACAACATGCCAGATACAATTAACAAGCGGTAATGTTTCTGATGTGCACAAGTGGATAACCCATAAAGATTATAATACTTCAAAAAGAAAATTAATATACCCATCCGAGAGTACGGTGAGATATTTTGGTGTGATTTTACAAGAGATTGGACTACTTGGGAAAAAAATTGTTTCGAAAAGTATCAAACGACAATTAAAAACATTACTAATATTAATAAATCTTTTCATTGATGTAATAATTAAATTAGCTTTATTTAATTGGTGCAACACTTTAAATAAAGTTATGAAAGGAACTGACATAATCCGATTACAAAATTCAAACTTACCAATGATGCAAAGTAAAGCCTTAAATATAAAAAAAGGTTTAGAAAATATAAATGACTGAACTAAACTGCATTTAGGTATATTTTTCTACTCAACATAGTCGCTTGTATTGGCACTATAAATGTCCCGGGTTATTTTTGCAAATACATATTTTTTAATATTTTTAAGGGCTTATTAAGTTAATATGAAATTATAATAGTGTCGAAAAGACCCTAAAAACACCTTATACGTCCCATGAATCAGATATAATTCATATAATTATCTGTGCAAAAAGAAAACTATAAACAATAAATCGCTTGTGCATTATAATTATCTATGCAAAAATAAAACAATAGACAACAAATGACACATATTTCAATGTTTTATGACATTTTCAATAAAACATTCAAGTCAATTCAATTTCTTTAAGTTCAAAAGTTCACGAGTATTATCTGGAAAGTGTGTGTATTTGTGTGCAAAATGGGTTCTGGGCGCTTGTATACAGACGAGGAATTACGGCGTATTTTAGAAAGCAGTGAAGACGAAGATTTCAGTGATGGCAGTGACGACGTGTATGTACCTATTAGAGAGTAGCAAAATGAATCTGAAAATGCAGAGGAAAATAATCAAATTGAGGAGCAAGCAGCAAATAAGCAGCAAGTGTGTGAAACTGAGTTCGACTCTGAGGCCAATCAAGATCCGACACGGGTGGATTATATTCTGCCCATCGGCAGAGAAGCTTTTATAGGTTCTTCTGGTTTGCAAAATTCTCTGGTCATCAGAAATCAAGACGGTTCAGTTACAATTGAAAAAAATATGGAGTATTTCGTATGTGATGAAATTATTCATTACACGGTAGAAAAAACAAATTCATACGCTGAATTGCTAAAGAGGGTACACACGAAGCAATTCTCTAGAATGTCTCGTTGGGTTTATGTTTCTATTGAAGAAATGAAGAAATTTTTCGCAGTCATTCTTTATATGGGGGTAGATAAGAAACCTTCCATTGAGCATTATTGGAAAATAGATCCTTTGTACTATTGTGATTTTATTCACAAAATTTGCATGTCGTATAATCGATTTACAAATATACTGCGTTGTTGGCATTTCGAAAACGTGCAACCTGATAATAGTGATGTTTTGTACCGGATACAACCTTTAGTAGATAAAATGATAGCAAGATTTCGTGAATTATATACGCCGAGTAATACTATCGTCGTCGATGAGTCTCAAATAAAACACCAAGGCCGACTCAAAATAAAAACCTACAATCCATCCAAAGCACATAAGTATGGTATAAAAATTTATAAAATGTGTTCTACTAATAGTTATACATAGTCATATTCTATTCATGCGGGATCCGGCTCGGCTATTGAAGGATTGGATAAACCAGGATCTGTTGTGGTGAAACTGTCTTCCACTTCTTAAGGTAGATTGATTGTTGCCGACAACTACTATACCGGGATAGCTTTGGCTAGATACCTAAAAGATAGACGCACAGATTTATGTGGAACATTGCGAAAAAACAAAGTGAATTTGCCTAAAGATATAGTTCAGAAAAAGCTAAGACGAGGTGATGTCGTTGCTAAGCAAATGGATAGCTTTGTAACTGTTCTGAAGTGGCATGATAAGCGTGATGTATTGATGATTTCTACTTGTCATGGTAAGGAAATGACGAATGTTACATCTGGGAGAGGATCATCAAAAAAACCAAATATGGTTATAGATTCAGAAAAAGCTAAGACGAGGTGATGTCGTTGCTAAGCAAATGGATAGCTTTGTAACTGTTCTGAAGTGGCATGATAAGCGTGATGTATTGATGATTTCTACTTGTCATGGTAAGGAAATGACGAATGTTACATCTGGGAGAGGATCATCAAAAAAACCAAATATGGTTATAGATTACAACGACGCCAAGAAAGGCATTGATGTTGCAGATCAACTGAGCTGTTACCATTCCCCTCTAAGAAAAAGTATGACGTGGTACCAAAGTGATTTTCGAAGAGGCTGCCGGTTCTTCCATTTCTGTTTTAGATGTACAGGAAGCAATGATACGTCATTGGCTTGGCGAAGTGGTCATGAAAAAACAGCAAGACTATCTACTCTGCCTTCAACATCATCAGAAAGACGTGCTCTAACCCAAATTCCGAGGCGAGAAGGAAAACTCGTAAGGAGGCGTTGTGTCATATGTTATGCTAACAAAAAGGCTGAAGGAAATCCTTTGCTAGCTAAACAAGTAAACACCGAATGTCTAAAATGTAAAAAAACATTTTATTTAAAATGTTTCAACGAGGCACACTGAGTCCTAATGCTGAAATCTTATTGTATTTCATAATAATGTCGTGATAAATATTGTTCCTAATAAAGAAAGATTTCGTACCAAATTGTTTGATTTTAGGCTGGAAAATAACTTTGATAAATAAATATATATTGATAAATCACTACAGTTTTTTTCATTTTTTCAATTTTCATTATGTATCCCACACGTCTAAACACCAAAAATCGTGTTTATACTCCTACGTCCATAAATAAAATGCAGGCAAAATAGCTTCTATATTTGATCATATGTGATTCATGAACGTACTAAACTTGGTACAAAATATGTCCGATGAATCATATATAATTCACTGGACAGGGAACCTGTTAAGCTTGTGAAGCGTGCACTACGTACTTACTTAAAAGGTTAAAGCTAAGCAAAGACATAATGACAAAATGGTTCCCCATTAAATTTTTTATGAAAATTATACTTAACCCTTTCATTGACAATGGCAATATGTTTGCCATCATGTTTTTATTTTTATAATTTTGAAAAGTGAAGACATATTGAATGGTTTATATAAAATTGTAATAGAGAACAGAACCTTAAATAAAAAAAAATATGACAGACGATATCGATGTCATCTGTCAAACGTTTGTCATCTGCTTTTCCTAGAGAAGTGATTATTTTGAGGTTACCGGTTACATCTCGATTTATCTAACATTTGGAGTGGTTTTTTGTTAAGTTTTTTTTTTGTATTTTATGATTTGATTATTATATTTGTTGGTATGAGTAATTTCGCGTAATATTAATTATATTTCATAGAATTTTAAAAATTCATGTCGGTAATATGCATGCCGCTATCTGTATGAGGCATATTGCATGATGGCAAAATGTTTGCCAGTACTGGTACGTACTACTATTAGTAGTGAACTAAGTTTTTGAATATAAAATTATATTATATAAAAATAAATATATTATAATTATATTACCTTATACATATTGTCTGTTTTTATTGAAAATTCTGAGACCTGATGAAATAGAAGCAGCTTTAGAGGACTTATTTGGTTTTACTGACGGATATGAATTGAAGATGGAGAGGAAAATTCTAATGTTGAAGATTTGGCTACTATTCTGTCGTCAAATAAGAGCTATGAGCCAATAAATGATAGGATTTTTCCAGAGCTAAGCCCTCGTCCAGAAGCACCAGTTCAGCAACCATTATCACCTCAACCAGGGCCTTCAAATGAAAAGACTGTCCAGCCACCTGTACAAGATTTGGATTTGTCGGATAGTGAAGACTCTAATGAATCTGATGAAGACGAAGAATCGTGGAAAAAAGTAGCCTGGCCACAGAAACCTGTAGTTTCCCTTTTTGATTCGTCTGTTTTAGAACCAGTACGTAATATAACGAACAGGACGAGGCCACTTGTATTTTTTGAAATGTTTTTTGACACAGAAGCTATTGCCATGATTGCAGACCAAACAAACCTATATGCATCTCAATGTCAAGATCAGAATTGGGAACCGGTGTCGGCAGCGGAAATAAAAGCATTGCTGGGGTTGCTAATTCAAATGGATATCCACAAACTGCCCTGCATAGAAGACTATTGGTCCAGTGACCCATTGCTGCATGTCATTGAAATATTTACATCTCAATGATAATTCCAAAATGCCAAACAGAACTGATGATAACCATGACAAATTATATAAAATACGACCACTTCTTGAACACATAAATATGAAATGCCAAATGAATGCCAAAAACACACATTCTCAGTCGATTGATGAATGCATGATTAAATTCAAAGGGAGGTCGACTCTCAAGCAATATATCGACGATGAAGTGTCAATACCTCCTAACTGACATTTTGTACACTCGTCAAGACACCTAACTAAATATGTTGATAGTTTTGAGAGAAAATGCTAATAGAAATAGCTGCTAAGTCAATGTATGCATTTATTTAGCAAGTCCTGCTGACATTACATCCTAAATTCAAGTGTAAAAAGCTTCTAAATTACTTAACGAAATTTTTGATGCCAAAATCTCCTAACTACAGCGGCAAACGTGTTTACTCTTGCGTTGCCGTCGTGTGACTGACGGATCGGCTCACGGCTGACATGTTCTACGACGATATGAGACAGAACACTGTCTAACCTAAACGAGTGAGCGAGAGAGTAAGTCAGTCAAAATTATTCTTTCTTTGCAATTGTTCAGATGAGCGCCGCATCTTGTATGTGTCGTGTAATTAATTGAATAATTTACAATTAAAGTGAAATAGTAAACAATATTGTGTGTCAGAGTAATTAATAAGGTAAGTTCAATTAATTTTATTATTTTCAACGCATAAAATCAAGTCTGTGACAGCAGTAACGTTGTTTTGATTTCGAAATGCAAAGTTACCTTCCTAAAGTTGTGCAAATTGAGAGAAATTACACTAGTATTTTGAATTATTGATATGTACTACACTCATATTATTTACAATGCACTTCGAGTCAATTTATTTATAGTATATTTTAGTTTGTGGGTACGTGACTATAGTATTTTAAAATTTAGAAGTAGTTTTTAAATTATTCTCGATGCAGATAGAAGATTTTAGTTTTGATTAATGGTATACTTTTGATGCCCTATCTAAGATTACTTAATATTATAAGATATTTAGTTCTAATGCATTTAATAACAAAGACCATTTTTACTAATATTTTGTTTTTAGGTACAATGTCAAGGTCGAAAAAAATTTTGGCTCTGCTGAATCTTAATCATAATAATGATGTTATACGTTCCGGGACTGTCAGAAATAGTAAGTATTTGGGTAGGTACTTAAATCCACTAAAAGGTATGGTAAATAGGCAAGGGCGTACCCAGGATTTCAGCTAGGAGGGGGCAGGGAGCTGCTTATACCTGTTTCGAAATGATCGTCAGCCGGGTATACATTACAACATTATACAAATTTATTTATTATACAAATTTACATATATTTAATCTTCTAGGGGGGGGGGCATCTGCCCCCCCTGCCCCTACCTGGGTACGCCCTTGTAAATAGGTATGGCGAAAGTAATTTTGTCTGTTATGTTTTTGCGTTCAAATCATTGAACAGATTTTGATGCGATTTGGTACAGATATTAAAAATATAAGCAGTAGGTAGGTTTGATGTTTTGAAAGAAACTGAAAATAACTATTGGTATTTACTTTTTTTAGGGTCACATACACGAGAAAAAGAAAACGACAGAGGTAAAGAACGTTCTACTCGTACAGAAGACTTTGTGATTCACGCAGAAAAGGAACTTTTGCCAAACCTTGAATCTATAACTCACTCGAAAAGGACCAACCTGTCTGAAGACGATAAAAAAGACTCAAGTCGTCTATTCAGTCGCAGCAATTACTTTAGAAAGAACTGTGTTTCTTTGACTGATTTGACTCAAAATGCTCCTGTATCTCGAAACCTTAACCGATCTAAATCATTACTATATTTGTTCAAGTTTAATACCAATGACTCTCCAATTGAAAAGGTTCTGAAAACCAATAAATCAACAAGCGTGAAAAGACATAAAGTTAGGTCTTTATCCCTGTCTGATTTGATTTGTGATTGTAATAATAACTTCAAGAGATTTAAAAAAAGCAAGTCCGTTTCTTCGATAACAAATACTTTAATTGATCTGGATAATACATTACTAATCTATGCAGCGGTAGCCAATGATGACAAAAATGATACAATCTCTGCTGAAACAGAATCAGACACAAATGACGATGATTATGGTGATATAAATGAAGGTAGAAAACGGCGACATGAAGCTGATCTCAGTACTTGGAAAAAAATATAAAAATAAACGACTACGCATGCAAGGTAAAGAATATTTAGGATACAGAAAACCAAAACATGAAAAATTATCACATGACACACAAAGACCTGCTAGAGAGTTAGGACCAACTTGCAAATGAACATTTTGCCTTAAAAGTAAATAAAGAGATTGCAGTCAATTCACAGATGAAAATCGGAAGGAACTCCATGATAATTTTTGGAAAAAGATGAACTGGGATCAGCGCAAAATTTTTGTTTCTGGACTTGTGACTCGCTCTGAAACAAACCGAAAAACTAAATCAGATGCCCCATCTAGACGCGAAGGAACGCTTTCTTATTTTTTACCAATTACCAGGAATAATGATAATAAAGCTCAAGTATGCAGAGAAATGTTTCTCAATACGCCATCACTGAGTTCCTTTACAGTGCAGTCATGGGTGAAGAAAGCTGAATTTGAGATTACGCCTAATCAAGAAATAAAAAATTCATCCAGAATAAAAACACCTAGGGCTGGAGATGAGAGAAAAATGTTGACACTAAACCAATTTCTAGATAATATTCCTAAGCTTCCGTCTCATTATGCAAGAAAAGATACAACAAAGTTGTTTGTCGAGCCCACCTATCACACTCTCAAAGAATTGTTCGATGGGTATAAAACTTACTGCTTAGAAAATGAGGAACCTCAAGTATGTCGATATACGTTTGAAGACAGATTTCACAAAAAAAATCTTGCACTATACCTAGTCTTGCCATA
>NJDD01004884.1:0-36841 GCA_002245505.1 Calephelis nemesis | reverse complement strand
TTTATGGCCAGACTAAGTATTCTATTCTAGATAAAGATTCTATCATTCGATTGTAGTAACAACAAGCCTTTGCCCAAAGTGCCTGATCAGAGCACATACTATTCCCGTCAGCTATATTTTTATAATTTTACTATAGTTGCGGGATTATCTCATTCAGAACTTACAAATGATAATGTATTCTCTTGTGTTTGGACGGAGGTTACTAAGGGCTCTAATGAACTGTCAAGTGAATTATGTCACTGCTTATTGAACAATATTGATTTTAGTGACATCGAGGTATTAAGACTTATGGCTGACGGATGTTCAGGTCAGAACATAAACTCTACTAATGGCATGATAAGTGGTTAAGCAGCCATGCTCCTCCTTTAGTAAAAAAAGTCGAAGTGTATTTTATTAAAACGACATTGTAGTGAGTGATTGGAAAACTGCTATCAAAGAAACTCAAAAAGGCACTTTGAAATCATGAACTGTAAAAGGTTCACTTTCATGAGAATGAAAGGAGATCGCCCAAGAGTAATTGTAAGGGGTGAACCATATTACAACAGCGATGTCAGTCCTCGTCGCTCCATTACAACAGCGTGTAAATATGTGTCAGATAACCCAGTACCTATAACACCATCATTAATCAAAATCGATCATGTTGACAGACTATTAAAAAACACTATGGCTCTGAGTGGATAGAGCGAGATGACTTAACATTTTATAAATCAGAGATTGAATGCAATAGAAACATTGATCATTGTGAAGAACTTAATAATGAAGATGATAGAGCCAGAAATTAGTTATGTGACGAATTTGTTGAAGAACCCCTAGTTGACCCCTATTGTAAGTGTTTAACGTATAAAGGCTGATTGTTGATTAGTGAATTTTTAATATTACTAAATATTGTATTAAACAAAGCATGTTTTTTGTTACGAAGATACCATCTAAGATAATAATTTGCTCATTAAAGTTGATTTATTACAAAACGTGTAAGTTAGTTTTTTAAGTTGTTATTCTAATTTTGTAACTTTTATTTTTGTATTTATGTAAAATAATAAAAGGCGCAACCCTATTAGTTTTTTTATAACTAGCAGAAATAGTCAAATCCTAACAGCTCTTTAAAAAAACTAGCCAAATCCATTCCCTTTATACTCATATCTAGCCAAATCCGTACTTTATAAACAAAAATGAGCAAATCCGCAAAAAGCAAATCTTTAATATTGTTTTTTTCAATTGAACATCGATTAAACATTACATTTATATCAGAAATTTGTAATTTTGATTATTACATCTATCGGCTTGTACTATTTAATGCCACACGTCTATAAATAAAAACGCTATTTACAAAATGCATGATTTCTCCGATTGGCCAAAAGTAGAGATGAGTGCTTTTGAAAGTTACCTCCTGCATCTTTTTTAATTCTAGTTAGGCGCTAACTCAGTGTTAAATACTTAACCCAGGAACAAGCAAGTGGCCCTAAGGGTAACTATTACTAGAGACGAAAACTCAAAGCTTCACAAAGAAATACACTGAGATTGCAGCCAACAAGAATATGTAGTGATCGTTTAATTGTCATTCGCGCTCAAAAAAGAGTTGTATGGAATTTTATTACAGATGATGAAAATAGCAGAATCATGGCCGGAAAATGACTTCATGCTTTATCCATTTGAAAAAATTATTGTAGTTGATCATCCCTACAAAATCCGCTATGCATACATTTTGCCCTTCTGGGACAAGCATTTCTAAAAGTTTCTAACACACGATATTTTTTTTTATATTATAGGAAGGCAAACAAGCAGACGGATTTCCTGATGGTAAGAAATTCACGCCGCCTAGAGACACCAAAGATGGTAATGGTGCGTTGCCAACCTGAGGTCAGGATGTTAGGCCTCGAGCAAAAGTAAGTTTACCGGCTACCTTACCCTCCGAACCGGAACACGTCATGACGTTATGGCGGCAGGAATAGGTAAGGCGGTGGTACCAATCCGGGTGCGTCGCTGCGAAACTCTACCAACTAGTCAGATGTCACGGTGTTAGTGATGATAAGCCTATGCTCGCCTTTTACGAGCTGCCTGGCAAGAAAGGCAGATGGTCTCTTCTGCAAAAGAGCCCGGACCAACACGGGGTAAATCTTGTTTAGGGTAATTTTAAATACTAGTCGAGAAATTGCACAATTCGAAAATCATGCTATATAACATCAAACGCCATTGCAAAATCTGTCACATATGTATCATACAAAATGTGTAATTCTTATTTCCACAAAGTACACAAAATTAGCACTATTGCAGACAGACCTAGCTAAATGCGGATTAAGATAAGTGAATAACGTTTTATTTCAGTGCGTTTCAGTTTTACAACAAATACAGTGAGGAAATTTAATCTAAGCATTATGGAGCTTTTCGTCAACAGGTAACAATCAAGGGGTATAAGTACAAAATCTTTTTGTTGTTTATCAGAATGATGCTAGTGCAGTATCTGCTAACCTGAAAGGCATTTTCGCAAGACTTTTGTTCGATATACTTATAGATTTTGAGCACGATGAAGCATTTCGGGATGCGTTCCTGCGATGTGACATTCAGAATCAACAAATCCTACGCCAGCGTTTATCGAAAATAATTTATTCGATAGTAAAGATTCCAGATTCAGATTTGATCTTCCTAATTCGAAAATAAAAAACTTTATGATCGAAGTAGGAAGAATTTATTATTGTTGTTTTTTTATGTAAGATATTTTGTGGGAGATCAGCGACCCGTCATCAGGATGGTAAAAGACAACCACGGCCTATCACCTAATCCTTAGATGTTGCAGGTGCGTCATTGTCCTACGGCTAGAATGTTGGGCCTATTCCGCAAGTCTACCGGCTACCCTATCCTCCGGAACATGATGTATAGAAGGCGGAAGGAATAGGTAAGGAGGTGGATCCCTAACCTGGGAAGCGGCTGCATATCACTGTATCACTAGTGGTCTTTTATCTTATAATTTTAGTGTCATTATCCTATTTACATTGGTATTCCACTTCATGGCTTACTTCATGCTAGATCTTAGAATGCTATTATAAAGCTGTTTTTAAGTAACGCCCTTTTTAAATACTGGAAAACAGTTCTACTAACCTGGATCATGGAAGGGCACAAAAACAAAGTCAGCAATAACGTTCCCTTCTTCTACCGCGGTAGTCATTATCATTTCTGCACCTTCTCTTAACTGCCTTAGGTCATTGTACATGGAACCTGTCGTATCAAACACAAATACCAAACTGCTTTTTCCCTCATCCTTTTCTAACCGTCCATTTTCAAAGACACATTGAGAATCGTTAGTTAAAAATAACAAAAGAAAAATTAAATACAGCCCGACCATTTTTAAATTGAGAACATAATATTTTTAAAGTAAACGAGTGATTTCGATTCGGCCTCAAGATTTAAACTGCCTATTACATCTCATTAGATTTATTATCTTTCAACTTTGACATTATAATCAATATAGGCTATTTCTTGTACTTGAATAGTCTTAGGCATGGAGATATTCGTTTACTTATTATCCACTAGGCATTATAGCAGCTTCGCTATTAATCAAAACAGTTTATTTTTCCCCAGACTACTAGACTAATCAGCACTAATTAAACTAATTTTTTGCGCACTAATTAATCTAATTTTACGTTATCGCTAAATTCTCTAAACGATAATAAGAGCTCAAGTTAATAAATTCCTCAGAAAACGTGACATGGTAATCTGACATGTATAAAATAAATCGCTTTTCTTTTTAATTTATTGGAGAAAAGATAGCATAAAATTAAAACAAATTTAGTTGGTGTTCAGCAGAATTACCACCACTGCCTCTAAATTACATTTCTCGTCAATGTTAGTCCTTTGTAACAGTTACAAGAATCCTCCTACAAAACGTGGCAATCAAAATAAAACGGCCAAGTGCGAGTCCGACTCCGTAGCAGCAGTCATAATATAAAAGTTCATTCAGCTCATTTCATATAAGCTTTAATATAATATGGTTACGGTTTACAATAGTTTACATCACTACTGCAATTTTAGCGGTTTATAATATCAAAGACTAAAGAATTAAAAGGCTTATGGCTAAACGGTTGCGCGATTTCAAACTGCGCAAAGCCATCTCCTGACCGTAAAGCACAACTATTTTTAATTATTATTGTTACCATACCTATTAAAAAAAAACACTAACTTATCTCGTTCAAATCAATTTTCGGTGGAAGTTTACATGGTAAAGTACATCATGAATGTTTTTTTAGTTTTATTGTTCTCTTATTTGAGCAGTTACGGAGTGGAGAAAGTGAAAAAATGAAGCATCTTCACACCCATCTCCTCGAAGGGGTAGGCAGAGACACAACCATGGCACCCACGACTAGCCGAAGACACTCAATGTGATAGGTAGCAACCGTATCGTCAACCGGGCACATTTCCAATTCCGAGCATCATTTTTTTTTATTAGAAAATTGGAAAACCCAAATTTTCTTTTTGTTGCCCGACCCGGGACTTTAACCCGAGACCTCATGCAGTCAAGTCTAACAACTAAATCGCTAGACCCCAGAGGCGATGAAAAAAAAGTTTAAAGTGACTCACGCAAACTATACAGTTTGAAAAAAATATATAGTAAATAATTCAATATCAATTTTGAAGACCTATCCAATAGATACGAGGGTCAAACTGAAAGTTCTTAGAAAATCAAAAACTAAGCATTCTAGCAAGTTATTAGTTTTATTATTACTTTTCAAAATAGCGTCCGTTTACATCAATACATCGCTGCATTCGATGGAACTATTGAGAAAAGCACCTTGCCCACTCAGCCTTTGGGGTCTCTTCGACGGCGTTTTGAAACGCAGCCACTGCTTCTTCGGCGTCCATAAAATGTTTTCCTCGAAGTTTTTCTTTTATTTTCGGAAATAAATAAAAATCGCAGGGTGCGAGGTCGGGGCTATACGGCGGGTGACCCAGTAATTCCACGTCTGAGGTAGCCAAATAGTCGATCGTTTGCCTGGCAGTGTGCGACGAGGCATTGTCGTGATTAAGGAGGATCCTGCTGCGAGGTCGTTTCTCTCGAACTTTTTCCAAGACAAGTAGCAAAAAGTTGTTAGTGTACCACTCTGCATTAACCGTTTTCTGATCCTCTAAGACAACTGTCGCGTAATGACCTGTCTTTCCGAAGAACGAGGCCACCATCTTTTTTGCTACACTTCAACCTCTCTTCACTTTAGTTGGCAACTCTTCGGAAGGCAACACCCACTGAGCAGACTGTCTTTTGGTTTCCGGATCATAACAGTAAATCCAGCTTTCGTCACCCGTTAGTATGTCGAACACAGCATTTGAGTCACCTCCGTTAAATTTTTGGATCATTTCTCGGCACCAATCAACACGGCGGAGTTTTTGAGCCTCGGTCAAATTATGCGGTATCCAGCGGGCACAAAGCTTCCTGACCGCTAAATGTTCATGGAGGATTTTGTGCACTTGACTCATACCTATGCCTAGACTTGTCCGAATCTGCTGATAGGTCACTCTTTTGTCAGTCTCTATCATACGCCGCACAACATTGATATTGTCTTCAGTCGTCGCTGTAGAAGGCCGTCCCTCACGCAAATCATCGGTGAGATTAGTTCGACCACGTTTGAATTCATTAAACCAGTTGTAAACTGTGGCACGAGATGGGGCTTCATCGTGAAAAGCCAATCGAAGTCTATCATAACTTTCTTGTTGTCTTATATGACATCGAAACTCATAAAAAATCATTGCACGAAAATTTTCTCGGCTTAAATTCATTCTGACGTGCACAGACAATTTTCAATTTGCCGCCAAATCGTAAAACAAATGACAAATGAATGAAATGTATACTCAATATTATTGGTAAAGAGTTCTATTTTCAAAATTTAAACTTATTTTTTTAATATAATGCTTCTAATTTGCCAGTTCTAAAAACTTACAGTTTGGCCCTCGTACCCCACACATAAGGTTTTAATGAAAAAAAAAAACTTCGAGCTAGTGAAAAGTACTTATAGGGAACCCCCAAAATTTATTGTTATTTTTCTATTTTTTGTGTGAAAATCTTGATCTGGTTCACAGAATACATCTACATACTAATTTCTTAAAATGTTTTTGTTAAGTCTCGTCTCGGTAAACTATTAAGTACCTATTTTTCTTTAATTTAATCCTATGAACAGACACAGTTCTTTTATGATTACATAATATGTTCGGCTAATTAATTATAAACTTTACTTCCTCATAATCTTTGTTTGATAACAAGTTATATTATTATTTTTTAAACTTTGTTATCAAACTGTAGAATGTAGATAAGTGAGTAATGGTCAATGGCCATACAATATGATTTCACTTTTTATTTTATGGACTTATAGTATTTATCCATAAGAAATTGTAATTATCTTTTAATAGGTAAGATCCGTACCGTCCGCTTTCACGAAGCAAAGATGGTGAAATCACATGCGGCAGTCTAACGGCAAAAAGGTAGCCTGACCACTATAAAATCGACGGTCGACATACAAGAGGCAGTCCATTTGTCCCGTACATGACGTCAAAATGTAAGAGCGGCTCGACGTTATATATTGTACTACTTCAAGTGATATGTCGCGGCGGTCGTGAAGTCGCATTACTCACTCTCCGTGTCTGTAAAACTGTAGGATGAGAACAGAGAGGGAACGAGACTCATGCTACAAATACCAATAGTATGTTATTCTACAATGAACGAACACTAGGATCGCGACTCGTGTTACGAGTCTCGAGCGAGAGGGAAATATGTTTATGAAATAGGACATGACTAAATACTGTGAGGCGCGAATTGAAGCGACCGTTTTGAATTGTCTACGTTACGGTTTTGAACATTTGAATATAATTATTGAACTTCTTTCTTGAGTCAGTACAGTGAACAGTGCAAAAGATTTTTAATTAATACCTATCGTTGTCTTGTTTTTGAAATTACATCGACACACATTTTACCACTTTGGAAGCGTCTCTCACGTAAACTACTCAGTTTGGAAACAAAATATGCTAGAAACCTCGATATCATTTTTAACACCTATCCATACATAACCACATTTACGGATTTGATGAAAAAAAAAGACGGGTTGCACTCCGGGAGTGCCAGCAGAAGTGAAAACTTGAATATTAAAGTTGTGCATTTTTGATAGTTTGGAATGTTTATGGAATAATTTTGAACGAATTGCTTTATCAGTATGAAAGTACTATAATTTATGTGGTATAAAACAAGTCTTGTGGCAGTGGCAGTGGTCGTGTGGCAGTGGTCGTGTGGCAGTGGTCGTGTGGCAGTGGTCGTGTGGCAGTTAAAGTAAATAGGTTTTTAATTGATGTAACCAGGTAAATCCGTGTAATTTTGTTTAATGAATGACATTCTTCACCCTATTTATTTTGCTTGTTTGTTATGGTTTAGTATTTTTATTGGTTTGGGATCATGCTTTCGTTTAAAATGGAATTTTTATAAAAGATATACTTTCAAAAGTTATGAATAGAGTACAAAGTACTTTAATAAGTATCAGAAAAAGGCATTTATAAATAATCTAATGTCGATTGTCCGTTGGCCGGAGCGCCAGCTGACGGTAGCGGATCTTTGGTTGGAGTTGAAATCCGGCCGCGTAGCGTGACCAGCGCTGTTTGCTTCTAATACCCGCAATCGATTACTAGGATCTAATCCACCAACCTCCTAACCAACAAACATCAATGCATTCCCTATGCACTTATGGTTTTGAGATGCTTATATTATATTTGAAATATTTCTGTTTGTTTTTTTGCATGCCTAGTATGTCTGGTGATGGTAACAGAAAATCCTCCAAAGCTAATCTTTAAAGCCTCCGAAACTACAATGCCAAATGCAATTTTTCCCAGAAAAAAATTTTCATTCAAAGGTAGTGGTGCTTATAACCTAATCAGACACACAAAAAGCAAGCACTCTCAAGTATTTGTCGCTCTACGTGAATGTCCTATTAAAAATATAGTTTCTTCTGCATCAGAAATCCATGATTTGACAGCAACTTCCACTGAGTCGACAGCACAAGAACTTCAGTTTCCTACTGCTTCCACATCTACTGCTTCAACTTTTGTCATGCCTAAAACATCTGATTCCTTAGCAACCACCACTACCAGCACCAATCAATATAAAAAAGCTCCAGCCACTAACACTAAACTAACGCAGTACTTTTTACAAATCGCTTTCTGCTAAAAAAGCTGAACATCTAAATAAAATGCTAGTAAAAGTTTACACAAAAAATTCCATTTCATTGAATCCCCTGAGCTCAAAGATTTTATTAAAGAACTAGCTGCTCCGGCGAACTTCGTTCCACCCGTTCAGTTTGTATGGGAATCATTAAAATATTGTTTTCCCATTTTCCCTAAAATTTTCCCAGTTTTTCTCTTGATAAGAACCTTCTCCTGGCAATAACTAACACAGTACAAAAAGAATTAGCCAACCCGGTCCAGTCATTCGGAAGTTATGCGCTTACCAACACATTTAGCGATTCATTTTTATATTATAGATTAAATCCAGCCTACAAGTTGCCTAGTCGTAAGACGTTATCTAATGCATTGATGACAAACTTATATACTCAAACAAAAGAAAAGGTCCAATCAGAACTCTATCAAGCAGAGTATGTGTGCATTACAGCTGACCCGCCCATCCTGACGTCAGGTCCGCGGGTGTACTTCTAGTCGGCATACGTAGATAAGTAAATTGTATGTGTAAATTTGGTACCTCTTGTGTACCTGCAGAAACAAATATTTAATAAATAAAAAATAGTAAGATTGCTGAGAAAACGAAAAAGTTTACTTTCTTTGGCGTTGTTTTTATTTTAATAAAATAACTACAGTAGTAATAACTAAACTTTAAAACAACTATTAATAGCACCTGTTAAAAAACAAAAATATATTGCGTATGTTTCTATAATGTGAATGATTTAGGACCAGGATGTTTGCTAGTTTTTTCAGAATCTAAGTGCATCCATTTTTTTATGATATTGGAAGGCAAATAAGCAGACGGATTTCCTGATGGTAAGAAATCGACGCCGCCTGGATACACCAAAGACGGTAATGGTGCGTTGCCAACCTGAGGTCGGGATGTTAGGTCTCGAGCAAAAGTAAGTTTACCGGCTACCTTACCCTCCAAACCGGAACACGTCATGAGGTTATGGCGGCAGGAATAGGTAAGGCGGTGGTACCAATCCGAGCTAGTCGCTGCGAAACTCTACCACCTAGTAGGGTGACAAGGTTTTAGTGACAGAAGTATTTTAGGAGCTGCCTGGCAGGAAGGCAGATGGCCTATTCTGCTAAGGAGCCCGAACCGACACGGGGAATAGTTAGGAAATAATTTTACAACATATATATTACAAAATGTGCATTTTTTACAATAATTAATAACGCATTAATTTGAAATGAATTAAACGGATTAGGTACTCTGATGCAAGGATGCGGTAATTATCAAAAATAACTACATGTGCCACTATATACAGTACATTAAACTGGATCATTTATACATAATTATTTCGTTGTCGATATATACTCGGTTTGTCGATTCTAAATATTTTCTAATGCAGGTAGTTGTGTAAAATTAATATGTTACATACCCTCGATAATTTTATGACATCAGAATGTTATGACTGGTATTTTGTTCGCTCGAGCAAAAGTTTTAAAAAATTAGTAAATTTCATTTTATGAAAATGAAACATGGTAATAAAAGTAGTGTACCGTTAGAAGAGCAAAAACAACAAGCGTTTATTAAAAGATGATTTGCCTTCACCCTGTGATAAGATATTTCTTGACATATCTAAGAACTTACAAGGCAATATGTCTACAAAGGCATTGTATATATCATTAAAAAGGAACTACTCGTATGACTATTTCTTTGATTCTGAAAATGTTTCTAAAAATATTTCTCTTCTAAACAAATTTGTGCAAGACTCATTATGCAGCGATGTAAATATTGTTGAATGTCGTCGCAATCATTGCAAGGGAATACGGACATTGCGTTATGTACTTCACACCACTGTTTCGTTTGAGTTAAGTCAGTCTGAAAGTATTTGTTTAGATGAAGTGCCTCGCAGTCTAATATTAAATGAAAAAACATATACATTGCTTGGTATAATTGAATTTTTACCTTCGGGTCCTAAAACAAATAATGCAACGAGTATTGGCCATTATAGGTCACACTGTTTTCGAGGCAAGCGGTGGGAGTGTTATGACGATCTTCGTAATCATTTAACAAAAAGCTCTAAATGTATGATTGCAGAATGTGTCATGTGTGGATTAAAATAATAATTTTTATAACAAATAAAAAAATATGTTCTGTATACGTAAATGTAAAATCATGTTAATTGTTGGCTATTATCATTCGATTAAATAATTAATTAATAAAAAAATTCTAAAATTCCGATTATTCCGGTAGCTCCAGATTCTGGAAAAACTTGCGAACAAATCCTAAATCTTTCACTATTATAGAAACATACGCAATATAATTTTGTTATTTTAACAGGTGCCATTTGTAGTTTATTTAAACTTTAGTTATTACTTCTGTAGTTATTTTAATAAAATAAAAACGACGTCAAAGAAAGTATTTTTTTTCTTTTTTCAGCGATCTTACTATTTTTTATTTATTTACTATTTGTTTCTGCAGGTACACAAGAGGTACCAAATTTACACATACAATTTACTTATCTACGTATGCCGATTAGAAGTACACCCGCGGACCTGACGTCAGGATGGCGGGTGTACCTATTTTATTTTATATCTATGCATAGAAGGAGGTACACAGACTTTTAGGACAGGTACACTGAGGTACACATCAGGTACGTTTGTAATCCAGAAAAAAATATCTAAATCCGTGAGGTACACCCGCCATTCTGACACACACGATGGTTGGACATCAGCCCCAAATAATAATTATTTAGCCGTGACTGTTCATTTTTTCAATCAGCAGGCAGAAATGAAATCTTTACTGTTGGAATGCATCCAGTTTTTAGATAGATCATCATCTACCTCAGAAAACCTAGTTCAAGAACTAAAAAGAATTACAGATACTTGGAAAATTACCGACAAAATCGTAGTGCTGCTACGATTTTGTCGGTAATTTTCCAAGAACTAAAAAGAATTACAGATACTTGGAAAATTACCGACAAAATCGTAGCAGCAACCAGTGATAACGCTAATAATATCAAAGCTGCTATAAGACTGAATAATTGGAAGCAAATACCTTGTTTCGCTCATACTCTCAACCTTATAGCCCAATCTGCATTAAAAGAAATAAAAGATATTACCACAAAAATTAAACACATTGTTTAATTTCATTTTAAATTAAATTTAAGTATTTCGTAGAAATCCTCTTGCACATGAAATATTAAAAATTATGCAAAAAAAGCTGGGTGAACCCCTATTGAAACTAAAACAAGATGTTTCCACACGCTGGAACTCAACGTGTGATATGCTCGAAAGGGTGATAAAAATAAAAAAACAGCGCAATGTCCACAATAACAATATATTATCCAGACACTATATGGTATATATGAGTCTCACTATATATATATATATATATATGAGTTATATACTGCAGAAGACATTGAGGTTTCGGATTCGACGATAGAGATTCTTTCTTTTTTCTAAGATGTAACTGAAGAGATGAGTTCAGACAAAAAATGTTACAACTTCAAAGGTAAAGCGATAGTAAATACATTTTAAATTTTTAATTTTACCGTGTTTTTTTGTTTTATACTTATATCAAACGCCCTAAAAAAGAAATGTCAAAAAAAATTATCCACGCCAGATCCAGACTGTGTTGTACGAATGGCCCAAGTGCTTTTAAATGAAATTAGAACAAGGTTTTCGGGCATCGAAGAGAACAATATTTTTGCAGAAAGTACCATTTTAGATAAAAAAATTTAAGAAGTATGGGTTCGAGAACGAGTATGCGTATAATCGAGCCTGCACAAATTTAAAAACCATGGCGGGGCGTATACAAATTCAAATCACATTAACTACACTAGAGCCGCTTTCTTAATCGCCACAGAACGCAGATTTTTAGAATTTTGTCGATTACATTTTTTTTTATGTACCGCCTGAATAAGTTCGCATAATAGCGATCGCGTCATAACTGCACTGCATGATACACTATTGTTTTGTAACCAAGTAAGCACTGCTTGTTAAACGCGGATATTGTTGGCTTTCTATCTATTTCTACATTGTGTTACGCAGCGTTATCAATTACCACTGTCGATTTTTGAGGTTAGTTAGGTAATACCAATGTACCATATTTGAAGCAATAAAAATATTGATTCATTGATTGATTGAATACTTGTTGTTGTCAATTTTTTAAAGTTTTCATGGTTTATATCATTATGATAATCTCCTAATTTACTTTAAGATTTGAAAATCAGAAAACTACCATTGACGAATCCTAGATCGCCTCCGGAAATAAATACACACCTGATGAAGATGCTAGTTCTAGTTTTTTCTTTGAAAATTATTCGCCACATTTCTTCTTATTTCTTTAAGTTTTGGCATTCACGTTAGTATATTGCCATTAGTCAAGTAGAAATTTGCATCAAATTTATCAAAATTGGGGTTCAATTATAATAAGTCATAAGTCGGCAATAAGTCATGCCATGTTCTTGGGTAAAGAGGTGGCCCCATTACTCAAGCTTATACAGTGAGATTTGGCGGCAACGAGGAAATACACGATACGCAAATTTCTTTATGATAATTTAATTTGTGCACTTTCACTGAACAAAATTGTACAAAATGCCCACCAAAATTAACCAATTTCACTCAATATAAACACGAAATTCAATCATTATGAAAAATAGTCGACCATCTTTTCTTCTAATGGCGCCAAAACCAATTTGCCACATTTAATAGCATAAAAAAACTCGATAATTCCATGTTTGTTGTACGTGAAGACGTAAAACAATTGCATGTGTAGCAGACACAAAGCTGCAACCGCGCAAGTTCAAACGTTGAACGTCTATCGCTGCCAGCAATCGACAGGCGACTGACAGCCGACAGGTCGGGCGCAACCTGCTCCCGCGTCCCGCGGATCATCGGAAGGGTCGACTTTACCGCGGTCAATTGATTCTATATTAAATAAATTACTCTAATAAAAATAAAATCTTTATTAAAATTTCACACGTTACTTATCTACCAATAGAAGACATTTTGTTTACACAAAAAACAACATTACTATTTGAAAAATGCTCAAAATTGTACTAAATCTAGAGATTTACTTGTATTTTTTTTCAAAAACTTAAAAATACAGAAAACAATAATTATTAAGGATAGCGCCCACTGTTGACGGAGCGGATCCTGTAGTGTCGGGACGCATCGCTACAAAGCACACTGGTTTAGGTCGGGCCGCATCGCATCGGCGGATTTTTGTTACTCAGTACCAAACAGTAGGCCAAAAAATAAAGAGGAGACTCGACGTCAAAATCGTCAAGTATGAAAAGTGGCGCCTCTAGTAGTTGTCATACGAAACTTTAGCTTTAAAATGTCATTTGGTGTCATGTGCAGAGCGGAAATCCGCGACAATGCGCCCCGGCCCGTCCCGGAAAATGGGCGCTATCCTTAAAAAGACTATAAATGCGACACTAAAAATGTAATAATGTTTACTAATAAAGAAAATATTAAAAAATATTCAAGTTACATATTTAAAAAAAATGTTTAAAATTAAAAAAAATATCGAATAAACCTCTGCTTCATAATCGGACTTTGTTCTACAATTAATGTAAAAAATGTTTTTACTTATTAAAATATTAAGTATACTTACTATGCAGGTAATAAGTTTTTTATATATCTTTTGATTTTGAGCAAGTAAATATTCTATTAGTAATAAAATCAGTTTTTACTCAAAAAAAAAAGATTAGTAGCTAAATTCTGAATAACATATTTAAAGCAATTTTAATCAAGTTTTCCTAAACTTTATCTTTAAGCTTTCTCTAAAAAAGATAGTATAAAATGTTTTATTTTTATTTTACCGCTACTTAAAATTTTTCAAGTTAACTGTATTTTATAACAATTAAATATATTTATTAAAAAAACTGATTTCATTACGTCAAAACCTACATCAATCAAATAATCTAAATGTATTGCGATTTACTAAGCTACCTATATACTACGACTTCAAAATAAAGCACAAATTTTTAATAACTTAAAAATTATAATTTAAGTTATTCCATTTTAAAAACGTCCTCAGATTCAAGTAAACGATTAAGCTAGAAATACTCGAGATAAAATCAATTTTAAATTTACTGTCTCAGATTTGAATTTTTAACTTAAGAAAAATGTGGCTGTCGAGTTTCTCAATAAATATCAGGACTAATAATTGGTGATAATTATTCTGTACATGTTAAGAAAATGTTTACTCAACCGACGGCGTATAAACTAATATTCATTAATTTGCATAGATTCCTATATCCTATATAAGCAAAACGTCGTATTCATTGTTATGTTTATTACTAATACATTTTATGAATAATTTTGAGCGCCTGGTCGAGGCGCTAACGTTCACGCCTAACTCCACCGACCAACCGTGAGGCTGGGGTTCCATTCAGACCTTTGTCTGATAAACATTTACTTGTCTGCATTTTTAGGTTTATTATATTTATTCTGGTATATATTTAGGTATTTCTATGTATTTAAATTAATTACAAGCTATAATTTGCTTACTTTGGGGTTAGATTCAATTTGTGTATATTATAAATTAATATACACAAATGAAAGATTTGAAGAAAGATATGTACCGTTGTTGCAAGAATATCACCAAACACTTAGTGAAAGAGAAGCGTGAAAGGGAAAGTATGAAACTAGAAGAGAGGTTGGCTAACAACTTCGAGATGAACACCAAACTCTTTTGGAGGGAGGTGAAGAAGTCTCGGAGTTGTTCGTCTGCCTCTAGAATGAATAGAATTAAGTCTAAGAGGGGTGATATTCTTGCAAGCACGCATGACGTGTTAAAACGGTGGAGTGAATATTATGGAGATATGTATGAAGGTGCCCAAGATGCTGCCGCTGGGTCCGAGTACTCAAATTACTCGGAAATAGCGGAGGCATCGGACGGCATTATGATGGAAGAAGTTGAATGGGCGATAAGAAGTATGAAATATGGTAAGGCTGCGGGAGTAGATATGGTTACAGCTGAGATGATCAAACTTGGTGGTCCTGCCGTCCGGGACTCTTTCTGGGTTCTTTGTAACAAGTGTTGGAAGACCGGCAGAGTACCTGAAGACTGGCGACGTGCGGTCATCGTGCCCTTGTATAAAGGCAAGGGTTCACGCATGGACTGTACAAGTTACAGGGCCATTAGTTTGATCAGTTTAGCATCAAAAGTGTATGGAAAAATAGTTGAAAGGAGAATGCAAGGTATGTCAGATGGAACATTGTGGGAGGCTCAAGGCGGTTTCAGGTCTGGAAGAGGATGTACGGATCAAGTGTTTTCGCTCCGCAACATTGTAGAGAAGCATCTGGCTGTGGGTCAGAGGGTTTTCTGCGGTTTTGTGGATCTCGAAAAAGCGTTTGATAGGGTTGTACGTAAGGAACTTTGGGACATTTTGCCAGATTATGGGATAGATGGGTCCCTGCTGCGTGCGGTACAGTCAATGTATTTAGACTGTAAAGCATGTGTGCGGGTTGATGGCAACATATCGCCTTGGTTTGATGTTAATATTGGCGTCAAGCAGGGTTGTGTGTTGTCAGCACGCTTGTTTATCTTGTATTTGGACAAATGTCTGCAAAGGTTAAGATCATTGAATGTGGGAATGCGTATAGGTGACCAAGTTGTGAACTGCCTGCTTTATGCAGATGATGCTGTACTTTTGGGCTCTACACCATCTGAGCTGCAAACACTGGTCACAGTTATGAAAGAAGATTGTAAAGAAAGGGGCTTACATTTGAATGCGACGAAAACCAAAATAATGGTATTTGAAAGAGATGTAGCCAGAACGGATGTAAGAGTTTTGGTTGATGATGTAGTGCTGGAACAAGTGAATGAAATTGTATATCTTGGTTGTGCTTTTAGCAGGGATGGAAGGTACACCGCGGATGTAGAGAAGAGAGTGAGTGCAGGGAATAGTGTGAATGGAGCGTTGGGTAAGCTATTCCAAAGCGAGGTTTTGAGTCAAAAGGCTAGACTCGCTTTGCATAATTCTGTGCTTATCCCAACGTTATTGTATGGAAGCGAGAGTTGGGTATGTCAGAAAGATCATGAAAGTAGGATAAATGCGGTCGAAATGAGAGCACTACGCAAAATCTGTGGTGTAACGCTCGCTGACCGCATTCGTAACAGTGAGATCCGAGAAAGAGTGGGATCGAAAGAAAGTGTTGGTGTTAAAATGCGAAAGGGCATGCTCCGCTGGTTCGGGCATGTGGAAAGAATGACAGATGAAAGATTGACAAAGCAGATATACAATGCGAATGTGGATGGATGTAGGTACCCGGGGAGACCAAGGCTGACATTTCACGATCAGATCAATCGGATATTATCCGAGGGTGATGTCAAGAGTCTCCGAAACCGGCGTGTTTGTATGAAAAGGGTAATGAATGTGAAGGAAGCAAGACAGGTTTGTCAGGATCGTGAGGTCTGGCACTCGATACTCTCTGCCTACCCCGTAAGGGACTTGGCGTGAAGATATGTATGTATGTATGTATAAATTAATATATTTATCATTAATCGTCATTTAGTAAAGCACCTCTTTATTTCCTATGTTTATACATTCGACTTAAAAAAATATATTAAAATATCAACAAAAAAACAAATAATAATTTTTATTATTAATTCTGTTAAGTCTGTCATATTTAATGTACTTTTTGTTATGAAATAACAAGCAGGCGGCTCTTCTGACGGTTAATGTTAACCGTCGCGAAAAGACACCATAGATGCTACCGGCGTCTGTTTACGACTTATGACAAGAATTTTTAAATTACCTTTATATTAGACGATTCCGCAGTGCACTACTTACTTAAGGTGTTTGCTATATTTTTCTAATAAAACGGAAACAAAAGAGATGGAACATTTTAGACAAGTCAAATGTAGCGTAACATTCAACATATAAAATATAGACTAAAAATCTGTAGAAATGTCATGTACAAACTAATTTAACAGCACTACGTGTTTTGTCTTTTTCTATTATTTTCGTTGAAAGCGGATTACGAAGATTTAAAATTAGTTTAGCGACTGCGCTGTAAGATAAACATTTTTCGAATTTCCATAACTGTAAGGCTAATATTAGTTTAAACTGAGTCGGTTGAGTATTGACTAATCGAATCCGCCAGTTCTTACATTGTATTAGTTTTTATTTCCCTGCAACAGGGATATTTGTAAATAATATTTAAACCACACCCTTAGTATTACCTTAACACTAATATAGAACTCGTACAATCTAGTTGCAATTACTTTTTATAAATCGGTGGTAGCTTTGAAGCGACACACACAAACACAAAAGTGAGCTTGTAAAAAAGAGGCTTCTAACAAAGCAAAACCCAATATTTCACAGAAATAACTAATAATTGTTACAAGTACTATTTACGATCAATTGAAAACAAATAAATTATCTTCATAACAATCGTAAACATATTTTGAGTTTCTGTGAGAACTGGCACAAAAGTGCATTTAAGATAAGAAGAGGTATTCGGACTTTATGCACCAAATTTTTCATTGCGACGGTATAAATGAGTTATTAATCTTCCATTTCAACTAAAAATGGTATTGCGTAACTTGTCAAATTTTTGACAATTCTCATAAGACATAGATACATTCATACAACATTTCCGGAGTTATTTAACTGCCAATCAGATTTTGAATTGAAAATGTTATGCTAGAGATATTGGTGAATCATTTCTAGATAGCCACCTGTACACCAAAGATGTTACAGATGCGTTGTAATAGTAAAACCCAGCGAATAGCTATACATTAGCCGTTTCGAAAAAGTAAGGAATGGCAGTTTAGAGGTAGAGCCATAACAAATCATATTTTGTGTTTCGTGTGCCGGTCTGTGATACATTTGCAATAAACTAAGCTACAAGGGCCGAATTAAGTTTTAGTTATAAAACACTTTATCTAAGTGGCCCCAAACTTAGTTTATATAGAGTAAGAATAGGGCCACTTACACGTTTTATATAAGTAATATAATGTCTTTTATTTCTACAGAAGATTCATATTATAACATAAATACATACATAGTGTCGTCAACATTGATACAAATATAACACAAAAGATTTTGTCAATCTAATTATTTATAAAAAACAGATAGGATAAACAAATACTCTTTAATCTCTACATAGACTTCATTTATTCGTTTAAATACTTTTAGTCCATTACTTTAACTGGATCCGGCCCTGTTCTTTTATTAGTCAACATATAAAATAATTCTAAATCAACATTCAACTTTGGCAAGTTACTATATTATTAACCTGTAAAGTTGGTCATGGGTCCATAGATAAGAATTTCGTGGTCTCAGGAGGTAATCAAGTGATGTTTTTTGCAAAATCGCCGGAAACTCATGACTTACTAATGCATAATTCCAACGACGAAGCAATATGTCAAAGTATGTACACTTTTTTATGTTTTGTATAAATTATTCAGTAATTTTGTCTTACTGTAAACTTACTACTAAATCGAGACACTAACATAAAATAAAATAAATATCTATTCCCTATGCTATATTTAAATTTACGGAAGCAAATTCTCAAGTCAAGAAATAAAATTAGTAGAAGATCCAAACCTACATCGACTTACACCGAGCTGATAATAGAATAAAACATATTTTATAGTCAAGTAAGTATATTAGCGATCATATTACAAGTGGGTTGCCTAAACAAATCCTAGATCGAATATTTTTAATTATTTGAAAAAATTATTTCACATTTCCAATTATTTAGGCAACTCTATATAAATTATAATAAAAATTTAAATAAAACTGCACATATGTTAATATCTTTTTCCATTATCCGATTCCGTGAAAGTAACTAGCGTCGACAATTATCTGTTTATACCTGGCAATCTAGATATATAACAGGCAACCCAACTTCTGCAACGTCATCTTACTTTAAATCGGAATAAAACCTCGATATTGCAACAATTAATGAATGAAACACATTTTAAAAAATAAAAATAAAAATTACCAGGTTTTAAGAATACTTCAAGTCGGAATAGAGTTTTGGCGCCATCGAGAGAAAAGATGGTCAAAGTTTTTTTAATAATTATTGAATTTCGTGTTAATAATGATTGAAATTAGTCAATTTTGGTGGCATTTTGTACAATTTTGTTGAAAGAGCGCAAATGCAATAATCATTAAGAAATTAGCGTATCGTGTATTTCCTCGTTGCCGCCAAATCTCATTACAGAGCTTGTGTAATGAGCCACCGCTTTACCCAAGAGCCTGACATGACTTCCTGACGACTTACGACTGATGACTAATTATAACTAATTGAAATTGATATAAAATTCGATTCAAATTTCTACTTGACTAATGGCTAAATACTAACGTGAAAGCCAAAACCTAAAGAAAGAAAGAAAGTCGGAATAAAACCTTAATATTGAACCAATTAATGAATAAAAAACATTAAAAAAAAAAACAGGATTTTTTAGGCAACCCACTTTTAATATGTTTTTGACATACTAAATTTGCTATAAAACCACCGGTTTCATTTTATGATCAGCTCGGTGTAGATCGACCTAGCTTCAGATCTAATACTAAATGAAATTGAAACATAATATCAATAAAAATCTAAAGCTTCATTTTCACGTAAGTAAAGTTTGATATTGGGAAGCTGTAAAGGAGATATAATCTGAATATGCAAATTGAAAGAGTTTTAATTGTTAACTTAAAATTTTATGAATAACTATTTGTTAATAAACGATTCTATTCTATTTCAAACGACAAATCCATTTTCAACTAACTTTTTGTACAAGAAGATTCGTTAGTATAAGTTATAATAAATTTTTCATTTGTTTTTCAAACAAAAGACAAATAAATCAAATCAGGTCAATGCTAATATGGCTGACACAAATGCAGCATTTAATTGTCTTGTTATACGGTAGAAAACTACTATCATGCCATCGAAAACATGATATCCAAAAGGTAGATGTATATTATTTAACATATTTTCGTATTGTTCAAACCTGTGTTAATTAAAACAAATATAAATGCAAATAAAATATCTAAATAAATGAAATATTACACACAGTCACAATATTATTACCAGAACACTTTGTGACGTTTTCAAATTTTTGCTGAATAACAAAAGGAAATAGGCTTAGTCGTATTTTTGTACACATACAACGAGGTAACAAATTTCAAGTTAATATGTATCATTATTATAGACTTATTAAATCTTAAATTATATTTGTTTTTATTAGAGGTTATAGCAAATCTTATGGTTCATTGACAATACATAATCATGGTTTATGAATTAAAAAAAACAATGTGACATGTGCTAAATACAAATAATATATATTATAGTAATTTAAAAGATCTAAGATTTTGACAAAACTGGTATTTACTAACTTTCTTGCTAAGCGTTACTGAACTTAAAAGAAATGAAAAAAAAAAAGTAAAAAAAAAAGAAATTTAATCATATGAAATTAAAATTATTACATTTTATTTGAATTTATTTACATACTGATTTATGAATATAAGTTTAAAAACTGTCTTTAATATACCCATCAAATTAAATTAAAATGGTTTCAAAAAATATCTAACAATACACGAAAATAATTGCCATAAAACACTTATACTATTGCACATTCACGTATAAAATCCAATGACGAGTTAGTTATTTGGTTACCTTGAACCATATTTACTAATAATGAATTCTCAAGAGTTTAAAGACAAAGCCCGGTGAAGTTGTAAAAACCTCGAGGTTGTCAACATATTATTCATTACACAAAGAAGAGTTTAGATATGTAAATGCTGCAGTAAATTATAGTTAATTCATAACATATTCACTTTTGTCATTATCCATTTCATAGAAAATTCATTTAAAGTATAAGTATGCCAGTATCAAGAGAACCAGCTCTTTCATAGTTAGTATAATATCTAATGCCAGAATTATATTTATTTAATTTTTAGTAAGAATATTTATTTCTAAATTGATTATGACCTTAACTCGTAAAAAAGACTTATATTTCAAGAGGTAGACTATTGGATTTCAATAAATAAATGTGGAAGACTACAAGAGTGTAATGCAATGGTTTAAATTATAGCTCAGGCATCAAATGTCAGAAGTGATTATTCCAGCATCTTAGTGCTATGTCTTTTTTTTGTTTGTTTAATGTATAAAAACCAAATTTAAATGAATTGTGTTGCAAAAAAACCTGATTGGTCGATAGACCAAATATATGTTAAGCTCACTCTCACCGTCAACAGAGTAATATATTTCTATGATATTTCTGAAATATCTCAGCCTTATAGAAAATATGAACACATAGAGTACTCAACTTATTTTCTACCAGCTTCAGCCTCGAGTGTGCAGTGTAGCGTCTAGATTGCGTCGTCAGCGGGCGTTCGCGGCTTGGTGTCCACTTTCTGGTATATCAACACCTTTTCACCTACCTCGCCTTGGGGAAACTGAAATAGTACATTGTCATACTTAATTGCTTAGATGATAAGTATTCCTTAAACAAATAAAAAAAATGTAGAAACTACAAAGTAAATAAATCACATGCTTTTGCTATGGGTGTTAGACAACTTTGCTAATAGATACATAGGAATACTTAAAAGACACTGGAAAAAAATAATAAAGACCCAAATCCGGAAAAAGAGACATATAAATGTTCATCTTGTTTAACCTATTCAAATGTTGATAAGACAAAGTATCTATATGTAAGTCTTATTTCAACGGACTGGCAAAGAAATATTCAATGTAAAAAAGTTTCTTCACATCGACAAATAATTTGACACATTGTTCTCCGTCTCCCTTGACGTCCCTTCTGTCGAGATTCATATATGTTTTTGTGTATTTGTATGTGTGTGTTGTTGTGCAGGGTAAATCCTGTTGTCAGTATGGTAAGGTTGTGACCTGTGTGTGTGGCAGTTGGTGTATGAGGCGGTAGTTCCGCAGCAGCGTGTCCACCCTCCCCTTGAGCACGTCGAACATGAGGAGCAAGGCGGGCGGCTGGCGGACGGCGTACTCGGCGCGCCACCACCGCTCCGGGTTGTTGAAGAACGTCTCTGCCTCGTACGTCTCCCCCGCAGCGGGCGGCTCGCAGTGGAGGTACCGAGCTGTCACGTTTTTGTGCAAGTGGCTAAAATAAGGAAAATGTCATTTATAATAGAAAATAAAATACACACTCATCCTAAACTCTAGCATTTTGTTACATGCCATAATGGCATTTTCACTAAGACTACCAAAAACACGTGAACTAGTTTATTCCGTTACCCAAATTCCGCAATAACGTTCGTAGCTTCAAGCGTTTGTAGAAACTGAAGACAAGACGACGCTGACGTAGCGCCACGCGCCGACTCATAATACGAAGGAGTAGGACGAGTGCTGGGATAGCCCTTTTCGAAATTTTCGCGAAGGTCCATGACTTTTTATCACGGTCGCGGGTCACATGTGTCTGTATTTACCTATTATTTAAATCATCTTGGTTGGTCGCCTTTGTGGTCCGCCATCGGACTTGACTTCTTAAGGTCCCGGGTTAGATCTCCAGGTAGAGAAACAAAAAGAAAATGTGTATGATAATACACTGATTCTAATAAAAACGTCGCCCGGTATTGGAAGTGTGCTTGGTTGACGAGAGGCTTAGCCACCTATTACTTTGTGGGACTTAGTGTCTTCGGCTAATCGTGGATGCCCTGGTTGTGCCTCTGTCCATCTATTTTGCTTTCGCGCTAGTTACCTATGATCATAGTATATTATTGGATTATAAAGTCATATTTTTTATAAACATTTAGACTAAGAAAAAAATACTCAGTACTCTACTTCAACTTCTCAAAACCAAGTCTGAAGTCATTATTTTCATATGAAACATGTATACATAAGCCCTTACCTATATAATGGTGTAGAATGGCAGGGCATCATGAATAAGATGGAAGTCCTGTTGCTTGTAACTGCCTCCCGGATTAGCGGCATTGCCTTCAATGTACCGCTCTGGTGTACCACGCTGAAGTATGCAGCAGGAGCAAAGTTACCCAGGATCAAGACCAACGCCAACGCGTTCAACTGCCATCTGTAATAATAAATTAAGTTACTTAGGTAATGAAAGCGTCGTTGGTAATCAATACCAGGATGAAAGTTACTATGAATGTACACATATATGTAGGGTAAACTGGTGAAAAACGCCATCAGGGAATACGCCCCAATTAAAGTAGAACCGAGACCTTGCTATCGAGGGAGAAAGTTTCCATTAGTTTCGACAGAAGGCAGTGGTGCCACAATCGTCGCCGCAGCCGGTCGCGCTCCGTTGTTTATACTTGGGAAAAGCAATAAATCCTAAAATATTGTTTGAATTGTGATGCGACTTGCACAGGTGAGTTTTATAATGTATTTTTTATATATTTTAAGTACTACTTTCAAAGAATTCTGATGAACATATCTTCGGGTACAGTTCATAACCTACACATTATCATCGGAATTTTGCACGAGTACAGACATGCTTCAAGTACTTACAGTCGGGCCATTTTTACCTTGACTTTGTAAAATTCGCCCCGATTTATGACGTGAAATATGCCTCAAAATTACTTACATGCTTATTTGTTTTTAGAGATACAATATGGGAAGGCGCTATAAAAGAAAGAAATCTATAAATGAAGTGATGTCTAAGGTCAACAACAAAGAGTTGGGTGTAAACCAAGCCAGCCGGGACTATGGCATACCTTAGAAGATATCTTCGTTCACGGAAAGGGAAAGGGCCATTAGGTAGAACTTCGGAGCTGTGAGTAGAGTATGAAAAGAAACTCGTTAGACATATTCAGGCCTTTCAAAAAGTGGGTTTCTCTCCTACTAAAGATGACGTCCAAAACATGGCCTTTGCATTAGCTGAAAAAATTAATTTGGAACATCGTTTTTCAAAATCAAAACAAAAAGCTGGTGATGATTGGTTCTATGCGTTTATTAAAGAAATTGTTTTACGTAAATCTGAAGGTAGATCTCTAGCTCGTGCACAAAGAATGAACCACATTGACGTTGAAGATTACTTTAATATATTACAAGATGTACTTACTAAAAATGACTAGATGGACAAGCCTGGAAAGATTTATAATGTTGACGAGTCAGGATTTCAAGTCAACAATAAAGCCAGAAGGGTCTCAGCTACCAAAGGTGCCAAAGAAATGTATACCTTAACAAGCGCAGAAAAAGCTGAGAATGTCAGTGTTATTGCATATTGTAGTGCAGAATCTCAATTCTTACCACCTGTTCTGATTTTCAAAGGAAAGAACAAAAAGCCAGAGCTCTGTAAGGGTTTAACACCAGGATCTTATGTATATATGAATCAGAAATCGTCTTATATCAGCAGCGAATTGTTCTATAAATGGTTTACAGAACATTTTATACCCAAAAAAGGTACAGGAAAAGCGCTGTTATTTTTGGATTGTCACGGTTCACACAGCAATTCCATTGATTTGCTTAAAGCTCTAGGTGCTAATGACGTTATACTATTGTGTTTCCCAAGCCACACCACACACGCTTTGCAGCCATTAGATCGAGCATTCTCCAAACCCTTCAAGATTTATTTCAATCAAGAAACAAAATATGGATGAAAAATCATAAAGAAAGAAAACTGACCGGCTATTATATTGTTCAGTTGGTTGGAAACGCTTGGTGCAAGGCAGCTACTATATCTACTGGTATATTAGCAATGCGATGCACTGGGGTGTATCCATTTAATCCATCGGCAATCCCCGATCATTTTTCTTTTAGTTATTTAAAAAAGTTATTGTTATACAACAATTTTTAGTTTTTAAAAAATATACAGCTCACAGTTTACTACAAAGTACATGTTGAAAAAAATTCAATATCTTCTAGTAGTTACATCACCATCAACTTATGATCGAAGTATTGAAAGAAAACTAAACACAAAAATTAAATATAACAAAGCTTTTTTGGTAGGACTAAGGCTGCAAAATACAGAAACATCAGTCAAGATGCTCATACATTTTAAGTTCAAGTCCTATTCAGATTTAGCAGTAATGAAAATATTAGGGATACAATGATAAATTTAAACTATGGAGATGAGAGAGATTATTTTTGGAGATGAGAATTTAATAAGGAAAATGACTCCCCAAAGTCTTCTTAAATTGTTTCTACGCCAAAATATCGGACCGAGAAAGAATACCATAAGTGCAATTTGAAAAGACTAGGGTCCATTTTTGAAATACACAGCAGGATACATATGCAGGAAATTAACAATATTTATAAACTGTAGAGGATACATTAACGTAAATGTTAAGTAATTTTGTCTTAGTTAAAGGTTACTATAAGAAAAAAACTAGATGTACCAGGTACTAGGATTGTTGATTTTTAATTGGTCACCAGCCTTTGGTTTATTGGTGGGTGTTCCTGATTTTTTTAGGGCTATCTCCGGGTGCGATTTAAGACTATGATAAACCTTATGGAATCTCTTGGAGACTAATCGGTACGCTAAGCAAACGATCGATGCTATAAAGGCTGAAAGTAAATCGAAACCGACATCTCGTCTCCACAAGTGGCACGACACTAGTACAAATGAGGTTGTAGTGCTGTTTGCTGTTATGTATATCTTCATTGAAATACGATTATCTCAATATAAATATTGGAAGGCGAACGATTATTATAATATTTTATAATTATAATTATGCAATACAGTCAAGTTGACCAAAAATTAATTCAAAAAATTAGTGAAACTAAAGCCGGCGATTTTGCTCCTCAATTTCAAGTTTTCTTCTTTGTACATTTTGCATAGAGAAATTGCTATCGAAGAGTCGTTGACCTTATTCAAGGGCCGCTCGTTCTTTGTCCAAAAAATAAGGTCAAAAGTGTCTCATTTTGTATTAAGCCATACAAGTTCTGCGAATCATACATAGGCAACCTATACAAATTTCAAATATAGACGGGTAGAACTTAGGCAGCAGCAGTGATATTATTTCTGAAATTTAAAGCTATTTATTTGTGCAATGCAATGATATAAAATTCATCATTATTATTCACCTGTGTTTATATATCTATTAACTTCATTTTCTTGAAGCATACTGTTGTGCAGAATATTTTTAAGACGAAGGAACCTGTTGAAGGAGAATTCGTTCGCTAAAATCTGTATTGTTACGTTCGCTGACCGCATTCGAAACAATAAGATCCAAGAAAGGGATAGAAAAAAAATGTTGGTGTTAAAATGAGAAAAGGCATACTCAGCTGATTCGGACGCGTAATAATAATGACAGATGAAAGATTAACTAGGCAGACATAATGGGTCCGCCATCTAACTTTCTTTTTCAACTAGTGCTTATTTCGTTAATGGTAACACTTAGCCCATGTTTGATTTGACAGAGAATTAGTTTTATCTTTCCTCTGAACGAATATGGTTGTGTATACGCTTAAACAACTCTAGGAAATATATCAACATTACTTTGAAAATCATGGTAATGTTGCAGAATGTATGAGAAAATTGCGAACGGATTGTAGAAAACGCACTGTCAGCTCCGTATGTTCGTTATCTTATGAAAAAATTAAAGAAACTGTAATCCTCATCGATAAACCAAAACGTGAAAAGCCAAAAACAATGCGTACACCCGAGAATATTGCTGCTATGGCAGAAAGTGCCATCAACATCAATTCACCGTTGTTCTCAACAATTAAACATTAAACATCTTTTACGCACACATACACTGAAAAGCCGACGCACCCAAAACGAGTCACTTTTTGGTGCGGATTTTGTTCCGGCATGAATAGGCCATTTTTCTTCGAAAATGAGCAAGGAGTGGTCGTTTTAGTCAATGGCGATCGTTATCGGGCCATGTTGAACGAATTTTTGTCCACAAAAATTGAAGAGGAGGATATTGGCAACATTTGGTTTCAATAGGACGATACTACATGCCACACAGTCGAAGCTACACTCAATGTTTGGCACCCTGATTTTGAAGATCGCTTTATCAGCCGCAGAGCTGATGTCGTTTGGCCACCTCGGAGCTGCGATTTGACACCGTTGGACTGTTATTTGTGGGGTGCCGTCGAAGATAAGTGCTAAGCCGACAAGCCAGATACAATTGACGTTTTGATGGACAATATTCGTGAAGTCATTGGTGAAATACAGCTGCAAAATCAATGTATTTAAAAAATATTATTAAACAATCAACAAATATAGTAGCAACAAAGCTATGTGGAAAGGAATTGTCAGAGTTGTGTGTTGTAAAAGTCAAAGTTTTTAATTATCAATACCATTTGAAGATAAGCTATTTGAAAGAAAAATTGGATGTCACACAGGAATTTGTAAAACAATTACATGTTGTACATAATTTTTAAGTACAGTAAACAAACAAAACATCTGACTTCCGTGCAACACTATTAAAGTAAGGTAATCAGATATTTCATTTACTATACGTAAGCAAACATCTTCAATTTAAACCACTTTAAAATTACGGTCATATTCATAAAAAGTTGTAGAACAGTTAGTGTTTTATAGGCTCGCTCGAAAAACGACAAATAGTTGTATTCATAACAGCATTTTAACTCTAAACAGTTCTATAAACCTATCATAAGGTTATGGAGCGCAAAACCCTACTTTAGCCGTTCCATAAAATACAAAATGGCAAATTCTCAACGGCTGATTGTTATAAATGACGTTTGATGCCGAAACAAATTGTAAACAACTTGTTCATGTCAGTTAGACCCATGGCGCGTTTTTGCTATTTTTTATTTTTTATTTTAGTGGTATTTTGCTAGTTTTACAGTTAAAATGCAAGCTTTACAGAGCATACAGGCTTTGGAAACTATAGAACGACTTGAAAACGGTTCGCATCGAAGAAAAGTGAACAAAAACAGAAGTGACCCGTTCTCGTTAGACGACGAAGAGTTTCGAAAGCGTTCCCGCTTTAATAAACTTACTGCGACCTACATAATAAACTTGGTGCGTGATGATCTGTTGTTAGATTGTAGAGGTTGTGGTGCCTCACCGGAAATCCAGGTATTAACCGCCATAAGGTGTTGGGATCGTCGGCAAGAAGATGCTGGAGACCATGGTGGTCTCCAGCATCTTCTCTTTTCTCTCAGCATCTCAGGGTTGTCTCAACCAACCACCAGCCGAATTTGCGCTCGTGTTGCTCGTGCACTTGCTAGACATTCGACTTCTTTTATTAAAATGCCTGCCACCTTTGCTGAAGAAGAGCACATTATGAGAGATTTCAGTGCAATTAGAGGCTTCCCAACAGTTGTTGGCTGTATTGACTGTACACATATTAAAATTCGGAAGTATGGAGGTGATGCAGCCCAGTATTATATTAATAGAAAAGAATTTTACTTACTCAATGTTCAGGTACCTACCTCACTTAACCTACTAATTATAAACACAATGACAAATACACACAATGTTCACACGCAGTGTTATTTTGTCTCATTGCAGGTCACATGTGATGCAAAACTCCGCATCCGTGATGTGGTTGCCAGATGGAGAGGCAGCACTCATAATGTCAGGATCTTTTCAATGAGTCAACACTGAAAGAGCGTTCTGAAAAAGGTTCTTTCAGAGGGCGACTTCTTGGTGATTCTGGATACAAATTGGATACATATCTCTTCACTCCCATTCTAAGGCCTCGGAACAGAAGTGAGGAAAAATACAATGAACCACACATTGCCACGAGGAATACAGTGGAATAGTGCTTTGGGGTGTTGAAGCAACGGTTTAATGCCTTTTATTTATCATGACCTGCCGGTTAGACAACGTCTAGAGCACAATAGGGGTCTCTTAAAGTATGTTTTAGTTATAGGAGATTTATGGAACGTTTATGAATAGTGATTGTTATCGAACGTTTCATAAGCTTATAGAACGTTTTAACTAATGAACGTTTTAAGCGTTCTATTAGCATTTTTGTGAATAAGACCGTTAATGTTGTATTTATTTACTAAACCATCTGCCTCTTTGCTAAGCATCACATAAGAGTAGAGCATAAATGCTAAATGAGTATTAACCAGCAAAACTACAGGTGGTTGTACCATTTAGCAACTAATCTGGGTAAGGATCCACTATCTAGCTATTTACTGTCACTGTGTCAATTTTTAACGCTGTCGTGTTCCAGTCTGTAAGGTATACTGACTGTTTTACATTAAGACTCGTCCACAAGACAGTGACAGAATACTAAATGAATGTATATGTGATAATTAAAAATGCAAATAAGAAAAACATATGGAGCTCCATACTATTTTTTATTAACTAGTTTATATTTGCTATGCAGCAAAGGTTTAACCCGGCGTTCGTCGCTACTGGGTAAAAATCACTACAGAGGTAATAAAACCACTTTATTTTTACTAAATATTGTGACTTGCCGCTTCAAGTACCTTTCTGCATAGAAATAAGAGACGCTCTCCCCACGCGCTTGCCAGTTCGTGACACGCCTCGAGTACAGCGAAAGTCTAAAGTGAGTACGGGTGAAAAATACCCGGTAGCGGCCGTTTGTGTCATCACTTTTATCATATAAATTGAATGTTTATAATTGTTTTAGCACTGTGTTACTATGCATTTCTCACTAAGAGACAACACAATTGAAGGAATTTTAAATTGTGAAGGTAGTGAGGAAGAAATTGTATCCGAAATGGAGCCTAATGCCTCTTATGCACCGCACTTGCACATATATTTGTAACGAATTTGCCGCACGCCATCAAAATTAAAATAAGGTCGATTCTCGACTTAGATGATAACAGCGATCAAAGCCAACAACTTGCAATGCCAAACTCTTCTAGAACTGGACCAAAACCATGCACGTCTCGATGTAAAGATTGCAACTGGAAAAAAGACCGGAAGACTAAGACAGCATGTGATTTATGCTACAAAAAAATATGTAGAGAGCATACTTTACCTATTTGCGCCAATTGCTACCAAAAAGTGAAATAAATTAAGTGCAAACATAAAGACTGAACATTTGTAGGGTTGCGATTTTTTGTAATTTTCAAGGCTGAATTTCTTAAAAAAATTAGTATAACATTGCAATTATTTTTATTGACTAATAGAAGTAACTTATGTAATTTTATTATATTGTGATCTCATTGTGTGTAATTCATTATATTGTTTTTTTTTTAATGTTGTGTTATTGGTATGATGTAAAAGTTACGGTTTAGTTCCTTTCAATGTTGTACAACGTAAGAGATAATAAAAAACTCTTTCCATATGAACAATGCTTTTTACTTGTACTATAGAAAAATTAAATAAACTAAGAAACTTGTACTATAGAAATCTTATAAACAATGTGGTAATTTTTACGCGGTTGCGACCGTTCGTGTTCGTATTTGCCTAGCGACAATCCCCGGGTTAAGTATGGTTAGTATCTAGTAACACACAACCGCTCAACGGGGCGCAACCAATATAGGTTTCTGCAAAGTTTGCACAAATGGTTAGACCTACTGTAGGACGCGAATGCCGCGCCTCAATCTTTTATAAAGTTTTGCTCTGCGTTGTTTACGCTGTGCCGAGTAATTGCGTTGAGAGAGAAGTAGCTCAACTTTTTTTCAACATGAATAGGTTTCCATCATTTCGTCGATTAAATGGAAAAATGACATTTTTCAAATTTTTTGGAAAATAAGATTATTTTATAAAACGAGTCTACTATCAAGATTATTTTATATGTAAAAATGACACTTTAAAAATTACATGCTAAGTTCACTAGATGTCGCAAGTGTCATTTCGATACTCTATGGTCATCCACCATTTTGATTAAAGAAAAATGTCTCTCTGTCATTTGCCACCAGCCACGACAGTGAATACACGTGCATTTTTGAAGAAAACTGACATTTCTCAAAAATTGTGTTCGGATACGACTGTAAAAGGTAAGAAATATTATAGAATAATGTACTTTTTTGAGAAATTACCTTTTTCCTTTAAAATTTTACAATTATTATGAAATTACCTTTAATAGAAAAACGACGTTTTTAGAAATGTGACTACTTTTTGTGAAATGAAATTAATGAAACTCGATATATTTAGACAAATGTCCTTTTTCTATGAACTTTTTGCACATTTGGTAGCATAAAAATCACCGGAAAAATGTCACAATCTTTATATGACTGTGTGTCTATATGTTTTTTTATGGATTTTTTAAAATAATGACTATTATCTCGTAAAAATAAATGCATATTATGAGATCTTAACGTTACGAGTACAAAATTATTAATAATTATTGATTCTATTATTTCATATTTATTATTTCACTAGCTGCTCCCCGCGGTTTCGCACGCGTTGTTCCCGTACCCGTGGGATTGTTGGGATAAAAAGTAGCCTATGTGTTATTCTGGCTCATAAGCTACAACAATGCCAAGTTTCAATAAAATCCATTCAGTAGTTTTTGCGTGAAGAGGTAACCAACAAACAAACATACAAACTTTCACATTTATAATATTAGTACGATTTTGTACATTTATTATTATTTATTTATTGTTTTATTATAATAAGTAGTCATGGTATAAAAAATAAATCATACATTTACAATTTAAAATAATATTACGTAATTTGATGCACGATTAGTTTGATTTTTTGTTTTAGGATGAATCGTGCTGAAAAAATGATAAAAATGATTATGTCCAAGAGACTTTCTGAAGAAAATCTACAGGAGATTACATCTTATGTATCTGAAGTAATTGTTCAAGGTCATACCTTATCTGCTGAGAATATGGAACCATCAAACAAAGTATCGACATCGGATACAATTATTTCCTCTGAGGATGATGACAATAGTTTGTCGAACTCCATACCTGATAGTCAAAAAGACTTCTCACCTGATGATACTGATAATGATCCGGATTTTTCACTGCGCGAAGACCTTGCAGTATCATCAACATCTTCGGAAGATGAAACCGCTACAATTATTAATGAAAACCAAGAAAATGCAGGTCAAGGTGGGAATGAGAAAGCAAAGATGGGCAGAAAAAGAAAAGCTGTACCGGAAGAATGGAGAAAAAATAAAGCTAAGCTATTAAGAAATTGTGGGAAAGCGTATATATCGACATCGAAGTCACAAAAACAAATGCCAGAAAAACAAATAAAGCCAACATGTACCGAAAAATGTAAACTAAAATGTTATAATAAGATAAATGAAGAAAATCGGCAACTTATTTTTATGTATTACTGGAAAATGGGAGATTTAGATAATCAACGTCAATTCATCAATAATCATGTAACTGCAATTAAGCCGAAGTATAGATATATTCGTGAAGGAAGCACAAGAAAAGATTATAACCACGCATTTCATTTTGAAGTTAACAGAGAGATAATTCGAGTTTGTAAGACTTTTTTTAAAAATACGTTGGGTATATCTGACAGACCAATAAGAACAGGAATTTCAATGCAAAAAAACTCTACAGTTGGAGGTTTTCCGAAAGATGGCAAAAGAGGGAAACACAATAAAATGGATACTGTAATTACCTAGTCTTGCCATAAATATTGTAATAAAGAAAAAAAATATTTTTTTAACTGCAATAACATATATTACTTTTACAGTGTGTTAGTTTAATACATAAATATACAACAATTAAAAATATAAAAAGCTTATTCGAAGTGGTCTCCATTGGCTGCAATACAGTCCTTTAAACGTTGAGGCCAGTTATCAATAGAAGCACGCACTCTTTCCATGGGAAAATTCTTCACTGCCAATCGTACAGATTGTTTTAGGGACTCCAAATTATCATGGCGTTTAGAGCAAGCTGTACTCTCTAAAACTGACCATAAATCATAATCCAGCGGATTAAGATCGGGACTAGACGACGGCCAGTCTTCAGCTCTGATGAAGTCCGAAACGTTCGCTTCCAACCAAGACTTCGTGGACCGAGCTTTATGACCCGGCGCCGAGTCTTGCTGGAAGGACCATACTTGGTTATTGAACATGGTGATGTTAAGGGGCTTAACTACCTTCTCAAGAATGGTATCTTGATACACTTGTGCCGATGTTTTGATACCTTTTTCACAAAAATATGGCTCAGTCACTCCTTCATAGCTAACACCCCACCAAACCATCACTGAAGTTGGATAATGTCCACGTTGCACTCTGTCGACTAATTGGGAAGCTTCCTTAGAGCTTTGAGCATAAATACGGTCATTTTGTTTGTTAAAATGTTGCTCAATTGTAAAAATTTTCTCATCCGTAAACAAAATTTTTCTGTGACCTCCCTTTGCGTACCGCTTCAGTAATTGTTTCGATTTTACGACCCTATTCTTCTTTAAATTATCAGTTAAGAAATGACCAGAGCGTCTCTTATAGGCTGCAAGTCCTAAGTCATCTTTTAAAATACGCGACATGGTTCTAGGTGCTATCTTCATTTCCCGAGATAAAATCTTTTGGTTTCGGACAGGATTTCTTCGAATTCTTTCCCTTACTGCTTTGACCACCTTTTTCGTACGAACACTACGTGGACGGCCAGATCTTTTTCTGTCACAAACAGAGGAAGTCTCATTGTACCTATTAATAGCCCGGTACACAAACATTTTACTAAAACCAAGTGTATGGAGAGTTTTAAAAATTGCATTTGGCTCCATACCTACTTTGTGTAATGCAATCACAGCGATTCGGTTCTCTTTATCACCCCACTCCATTTTAATATCGCAAAATATTGTACAATGTATTGGCGCCAAAATGAGAAAACACAATGAACAATCGTATAAAAATGACAGATTCGAAATTCAAATGTAATATTTTTTTATTTTTAAGTGTAACAGTATTTATGGCCAGACTAAGTATTGATGGAATTAAGGAACATGTCAATTCTATACCTAGAATTGAAAGTCATTATTGTCGAGCTAGTACGAGCAGGGAATACGTTGAAGGAGGTCTCTCTATTGCACAATTACATAGAGACTATGTTGCTAAATGTCGTACAGAAAATGTTGCTCATGCTGATTATCAAATATATTACAATATATTTACCAAAGAGTACAATATCTCATTTTGGTCTCCTAAAAAGGACCAATGTGAAGATTGTGCAGCTTATAATAATGCAAAAGATAAAGAACCGTTAAAAACCAAATATGATTCTCATTTAGAAGAAAAAGATTTAGTAAGAAAAGAAAAAGACTTCGATAAAGAAAATAGCAATGGAAAAAGTATAACTGCCGTCTACGATTTGCAAGCTGTAATGCCGTGTCCAAGAGGTGATGTTTCCAATGTATATTATATTTCAAAACTTAATGTTCTTAACTTTACTATTTACGAACTTGGATCCAAAGACGTAAACTGCTATGTTTGGCATGAAGGTGAAGGAGCAAGAGGAGTCAATGAAATAGGATCCTGCGTTTTAAGTTATTTAATAAGCTTACAAGATAAGACTAAAGATGATTTTGAAGTTATATTTTATAGCGACAACTGCTGTGGACAGCAAAAAAATAAATATATGATTGCAATGTATATCTACGCTGTTACTAATTTAGAAAATTTGACATCCATTACCCACAAATTTCTAATAAAAGGCCACTCACAGAACGAGGGAGATTCCGCACATTCCGTGATAGAGCGTAATATTTCAAGATCCTTGAAATCTGCACCTATTTATGTCCCGGAACAATATATAACATTGATTAGAACCGCTAAAAAAAAAGGAAATCCATACAAAGTGCATGAACTTAATCATGAAAACTTTTTGGATATCAAAGAAATTGCAGACAGTATAGGGTCAAATTATTCAGTAAATGAAGACAGAGAAAAGGTGAAAATGGGGGATATAAAAGTTATAAGAACGGAGAAAATGCACAACGACCAATTCTTTTACAAGTGTTCCTATAAAGAAGAGCTCTTCAAAACTATAATGATAAAAACCCGAGCTAGCAAAATAAAAAAGAATGTGTGTTCAGAATTACAACCACTTTATTCAAAAAAAATACCCGTATCTGATAGTAAGAAAGCAAGTATACTTACACTTATAGATAAAAATATAATCCCTAGATTTTATGAAAACTTTTATGAAAATCTGTGAGTTAATTGTTTTATATTATTTTTCTATTTTAGCATTTTTTGTTATTTTTTTAGAAGTGTTTTGATTTTTAGCAACTTTAAATGAAGAGGAAAAAGTGTTGATTTATTATAATATATTTTTTAATAGGTGATATTTGATTTTAGACACAACTTTTAATTAAGAAAACCCTAATATTTTTAGTTTATATTAATTGTAGGAAACAACAATGAACATTTAATATCTATTTACATTTGAGGAGCTGGCGAACAGAACCGGATGTGTCCACAAAATTTGAAAATAGTTTTTTATCGGATTATGATACCTTGGACCTCGTTTCGTCGATCCCTGTTAATATTTTCAATCAAAACCGTCTAGAATTAGGGTAAAAATAGCTTTGAAAAGTACATTTTCAAACAAAATCGGATTAGTCCGAGTTTCTACTGAACTTATAAAGACATCCATTCATTTTTCATTCTAAAGCGGATTAGTCCCATACAGTTTTAATTTTTTTTACAATTTTCAATCAAAAGCGGACTTGTTGACTTGCAAATAATTATTTATTTAGTACATTTTTTTGTTTTTGCATTGCAACACTAAAATTGCTCTGGTAATACTGAAATATGCGTCAAAACGTTCATCAGCTGTATTTGTTACAATATTTTTTTATTGCTTTGAGTGATTTTGTTAAAAATGGACGCAAATGTGACCGTCGAACTTATAAATGATGGTAGTCGTAAAAGGAAGAAACAAGGACGCACTTCAGAGAATAATAAACATTTAAAGTAAGTTTGAAAATATTATAATAACCTAAAACTTTGTTTAAAAATTAATAGTGTTATTGTGTAACGTATTTTTATTGGCTTATTTTAGGTACGCAGACCAAGATCCACTTGCTTTAGATTTTCAATCGCCGTGTGACCACAAATGCAGCGTTTTTCAATGCAAGACTCTAACACTCCACGAAATAATAACTAACCGCAGATATTTGTATGAAAATAAGGGTAAAATTGCCCAAGATACCTATTTATCACGATTTGTTGCACCATATCCTGTTAAAAGAAAGAGAGAAAGACAAAACTCAAACACGTCACGACCAAATGAATTTTCTGTTACTTACTACCTACTTCGTGATTCGAAACATGTTGTTCCTGTGTGTAAGAAGTTTTTTTTATTGGCTCTTGGTTTAGGTAAGCTTAGGATTAATTTACTCGCAAAAATAATTTTTGCTGGCAAGATTCCGTCTGATGGAAGAGGGGGTGATAGAAAGAGTGAGAAATCAGTGTCTAAGAAAGAAAGTGTTCATAACTTTATTGCTTTATTACCGGCCAAAGAGTCCCACTACAATAGGCAAAAGTCTAAAAGAATCTATATGTCGTAATGAGTTAAATATTAGAATGTTATGGAAAGGTTATAATAGCTCAGTAAGTGACGAAAACCTCAAAGTAACGGAGTCTATGTTTCGGCGAGTGTTTGAAAACGATTTTAACATCGGATTTTCGTCTCCTGCGTCGGATATTTGTAGCACATGTCTATTGTATAAAAATAAGTTGAAAATAGAAAAAAATCCGGAAGAAATTGCTACTATAAAAGGGGAATATACATTTCATAAAGTTAGAGCAAAAGCATTCACTCACCTTAAGAAACAAAAACCAGAGAAATCTCTATCTCTGTGTTTTGATTTACAGCAAGTTCAACCTCTACCAAAGACACCTATCCAAGAGAGTTTCTATCTGCGAGAAATCAGTTTTTATGCATTGTGTATAACAGATATTGAGACGCAACACCCCTATTT
>NJDD01004883.1:0-22140 GCA_002245505.1 Calephelis nemesis | reverse complement strand
AGGCTGGCCCGCAGCGCTCGCGCCCGCAGCCCGCGCAGTGCGCCGCAGTCCCGCACGCCCACCACGTATATCGCGTTGCCGCCGCCAGACCTCAGCCGCCATTTCAACTGCACACAACACATCACGTTTTCAATATATACCTCTAAATAGGTTACTTTCGTGTCTCATAATAGCTCATAAAAAGAACAAATTACTTGAATATATTAGCAGTCTACCAACAACTACGTCAGCATAAATTAGTATCAGATTCGCGAAGTAGAATAAACCATCTGCTTTTCTGTCAGGCAGCTCGTAACAGGCGAGCACTAGCTAAATAAAACACATATCATTACCAACAAGGTCTTTGGCGGTAGAGCGCTGTGAATCAACTTGCTTGGGTAGAAATCCACTACCTTACCTGTTCTTAATTACTCTGTCGTGTTCCAGACTGGAGGGTAGCGTAGCCGGCAGTCTTGCACAATTAGGCCTACCATCCCGGCTTCAGGACAGTTACGCACCTATAACATATAAGTGCCTATAGGCCACGGTTGTCTCTTACTATCTTGAAAGCCGTTGTTCGCTGACCTCTAACATAAAAAAAAACTACAGCAGTATAGCCGTAAAAGCTCAACAGAGACAGACACACTTTTGCATTCATTATTTGAAGTATGAAAATTTCTCAGTTTTTTAAATAATCTATTTATTAAATAGTTTATCGCACTGGCGAGATGACAAATTGTTTGACGTTATAATAAACTATTTAAGACAAACTTTTTTATTATATATATATATATTCTATTCAAATTTCATACTGCGTTCTTCGTGATTCTTGTTTCGCCACCCATAAGAAAGTGTCACTTCTTACGTGTTTATACCAATTCACACATTTTTTATTTAAAAAATAAAATATTAACTTAATTTTTAATAAACATATTCCTTAACACTATTAATACACAATTTTTTTACAAGTTGTTGCCATATTTCTACGCTACACACATTGTCTTACACTTGATCTCGTTTCTCTGCCTACGGTACAAGTATTTTAGAGTAAATATATTCTCACCTGAGTGACTAGATGCTGGAACCTCCTCTCACAGGGCTGCACCAACTGTAGTTTGTACTCCACATTACCAAACCTCGGCTCAGGGGGCAGGTTTCCATATATTTCATCCCCGGAATCTTCCGCGTCACCAGAGCTGTAAAAAGAGGATACAATTTTATAACCTGGGCAGCAGTAATGGCTTTAATTGTCACTTCAACTTTTATTGGCTAGATCAAAATTCTTGTAAGGAACCCAAAACCACAGTACAAATATGAAACAGTGTGGAAACTAAGCCTTGTTAAAATACTAGTCTTGTTAATGCTTGGTCACAATAGAGATCGCACCTTACTAGTTCAGTTATTCGGATCCGTACTAATTCAGACTTCTAGTATCTACTATTAGTTCAGTAGTACATTAGGAAAAGTTACGTCTCACGATTCTCACGTGGGTCACGGAATGAATTATATTTTGATTTTCCTTTATGCAGGCATAGGAATTTCATTCTAAAATGTTTATGACAAGTTGTATCTCCACTGTAGTGTAATTTTTAGAATAGAGTATTTGGAAATCAAAATATCTACAACGATTAGTATTTTTTCATTTTTGTTATTTATTTATATAATATTATTACATTATAAAAAATATTTAGTTTTAATGTGTAAAATGTGTTTTAATATATTTATCAAATTATTTACAATATTTATCAACTTATTTTTAATATTCATCAAACTAATTAAACATGGTCTCTGTTTCAATGAAGGTAAAGGTCAAAGTCAAAATAACATAATTTCTAGTTCAATCGCATCTTAAACGCTTTGTCCAATAGTAGCAGGCGACATACAATTCATTCTTCGTATTCATACTGTTCTTTGACTGTGATTCCGTTACGGTTACGGAAAATAGTTCGTTCTAGTTCTATAAACTAAATTAGTTATTACTAGTTCATAGTACATGAACCAAGCAAGCCTATAACATACCTATACTCAATTTACGCAATAGGGTTGTCACGTAACTTTTCTTATCGATTAAATGTCAACAACTACTTAGTTTACAAATAATACAACTAAGTATGGCATTATCTAATACAATTATTTATGTACAAACAGAAAAATACTTATATACAATATTAAAACAAAATTATTTTTGAGTTATCGATATCTTCTTTCAACGAAAGTAATAGAAAGAGACAAAACACTTTTAGTGCTGTCGGATTAGTTTGTACTAGAGATTTCTACGGACTCACTTTATATAGGTAATCTATTGCTCGGAAAAAGTTGATTCAAAACGTCACACTTGAACGTGTCCGGACTAATTTCACATGTCCACAATGTTCCATCTCCTTTCCTTTTGTTTCATTGGAAAAAGATAGCATATACTTAAAATAAGTTATGTGGTGGGCGGCACAATTGTGGTAATTTCTATACTTATCAAGTTATCATCACACACACCTATTATCAGCATATAAATTAAAAAGCCACTCACTCATCATCACAATAGTCATCATCATCGTATCCATGGAACAGATCACTCTCCAGGTCCTCAGCGTTGAAGTCCCCAGACAGGTACATATCATTTTCTATCCTGACTCTTTCCAGTTTGTCCATAACATTAAATACTCCGAATTTAGGCTCTTCGTCACTTAGTTCGTTGTCTCTCTGTGGAAGACAACAAAAATGTAAATTTGTTCAGATAACAGAAGAACACCGTTACTTCATGAATGATGTTATGGTATAAATACACACATGAAAATAACTAGAGTGTGAAATTGGCCATAATTTTGCAGTGCACAAACTTAACTTATTTTAGATGCATGCTATTTTTCTAATGAAAAAAAAAAGAGATGGAACGTTATAGACATGTCAGAATATTCCGGACAAGTTAAATTTTGACGTTTTTAATAAACTTTTCTGAGGATTAGATTAAAAGGCTGTAGAAATTTAACAAACTAATCTGACAGTATTAAACGTGTTTTGTCTCTTTCTATTACTCTCTTACTATAGGCTACTCTTTTCTTTCTTTAGGTCTATTAGTCAAGTCGAAATTTGCATCAAATTTACCGAAATTGGGATTCAATTATAATTAGTCATAAGTCGTCTATAAGTCATGTCCAGGTCTTGGTTAAAGCGGTGGCCTCATTACTCAAGTTCATGTAGTGAGATTTGGCGGCTACAAGTAAATACACGATACGCAATTTCTTTATGATTATTTCATTTGTGAACTTTCACTGAACAAAATGGTACAAAATGTCACCAAAATTGACTAATTTCACTCAACACAATCACGAAATTCAATAATTATGACAAAACTTCGACCACATTTTTTCTCGATGGCGCACAAACTCCTATAGGCTACTCTTTAAAGCAATATCTCAATAGTTTTCCGCAGAGGAGCTGAATGACCTTAGTATAAAAAGATATAAACTAGTTCATATATTAAAATAATAAATAGATTAACACACGTTTTCTTTCCTTTTCTCCTTCTTGAAATCATTTTGTATTAGTTTGATATTCTTCATCTTGTCATCTCTTTCTACATACACCGTGTTGTTTAGCATTTCAGGTACATCAAGCTCGAAACCTTCTTTCGGTGGAGATATTTTTGTTTTTCTTCTGCGATTTTTTCTTCCTGAATTCCTTCTTTTCGGCTTTCTGTCTAATTCATTTTTTGTATCTTTATCTGTAAGTATTTCTTTAAATTAAGGTATTTACAAGTTTACAATGATAATTAATAACTTTAATGTTAATTCATTTCAATATGTGCAATTTTTGGAACGGTGATTCTGGTAACATTGACGTTTATATGATTAGTGACAAATATTCTTAGTAAATAAGATGGCAATAACCAATAGAAGCAGACATTACTTTTCGGAAATCCATATTTAAAAAAAAAAATATTGGCAATTTCCTGCTAAACAGTACAGTATCTACGTAGAGTGTAATTGTGTGAACTGTTGGTACTAAATAAACAAACATATACCTGAAAACATTTACACAAATCGATCCTAATCCCTAAGTAAGTAAATTACATATGCTTGTGTTATGGGTGTTACCAAATTCAAATTCAAAATATATTTATTTACGTAGATCTATACAAAGATTATTGTGACGCGTCTATATAATTCTAAAAACTGCCACCGGATCAGAACGCGGCCACCAAACAATTCTAATACTTAAATACAAATTTAACAAACAACGCACAAATGCTTGCCCCCGTCAGAAATCGAACCCGAGCCTCGCCTTTGATCAGTGGAGTTAGGCGTGTACGCTAACAAGGCGGCAATACTGAAACAGCATTGGGGTGCATGTGTGGAAATATTTAGGTTTCGACTTTTGGTAAATTCAATCGTTTTACTACCCACCTCTTTTTTTAATTATTATTATTCTTTATTTCAGGAAAGAAAAGATTTTAAAACTTAACAAAAACATGCCAAAACATTTTCAAAAAAAAAACATAATTACACAACGAAACATAACAGATGAAGAAATAAAAAAATAAACTCGTTGTTTAATGTAAAATTAAAAAAAGGAATAAAACAAAAATACTATAGGAACTAATAATACTTAATAAATAAAGAAAAAAATATATATTGTGTTGATAATGTCTCTAATACAACACATAAACATGTTCTTTGAAATGTTGAATTTTGAATTGCCCGCGAGGTTAATGGCCCCACAGGACCATGTTTTCGGGACAAAAACTATCCAATGTTTTAATCCAGTTATTACCCTCTGTGAGTGTCAAATTTCATGAGAATTGGTCTATCCGCTCCGAAATGATGCAGGTAAAAAGGGGCTTCATTTTTAAATATAAGATAACGGGTATAAAAATGAAATGTAAATCTTACCACCTTGTTTATTAAGTTCAATATAACTCTCTATGTAGCTACAGTCCTTAACTAATAGTTCGTTGCTGAGATCCGGTTCACAAAGGAAAGAAGACTCCTCAGGGAGTGTTGCGTTTTTGACTTTTGATTTCCTTCTTCTTCTCCTTCCTAAAACATGGTAAATATATATTATATATCCGTGATTGTCAGGTGTAATTGTGATGTATTCGCAGATGACCCCATCAGATAACAATAGATTTACTAGCGTAAAGTTGTCGAGTCTAGTAAAGACATATTCATTTTCTTTCACTACAATATCAGTCCTTACTTTTTCGGGTTCCGGTTTAATGGATAACATCGTAATTAATGCAAAGCTTAAAATTTCATTGATGCTCAATACTTTTTATTACGCGCTACGAAAAATCTGTGGTATAACACTCGCTGACCTCATTCGCAACAGTGAGATCCGAAAAAGAGTGGGATTGAAAGAAAGTGTTGGCGAAAAGTGAGAAAGGGCTTGTTTGCTATATTCCACGCCTTTATTTTATTGTTGGTACGTCCAGCGATTAATCCATTATTTGCGAACTGATTTTGAAAAAGCGTACGTCCGTCTCATTCCCACCAATTAAGGATCATATATGATCGAAACCCGAAATAACAGGAAATCAAATATTTGTTAGTCGGTTTTTTCAGTTTGCAATTAAAATGATTGTATCATACCTTTTGGCGCGTCTGCGTTTTTCTTTATATTTTCCAGATCCTTGTTCCTTTTGTTTGGTTTGTTCTCGCATCCCTCGGAGGGGTCAAATAAGCTGAAGAACGATTCCATTTACACCTTATACAAACAACAACCGAAGATTAATAATAAACATACACTTTTTTATGATATTGGAACGCAAACAAGCAGACGGATTTCCTGACGTTAAGAAATTCCCGCTGCCTAGAGCCACCAAAGGTGGTAAGGGTGCGTTGCCAACCTGAGGCCGGGACGATAGGCCTCGAGCAAAAGTAAGTTTACCGGCTACCTTACCCTGACGTTATGGCGGCAGGAAAAGGTAAGGCGGTGGTACCAATCCGGGTGAGTCGCTGCAAAACTCTACCACCTAGTCAGATGTCACGGTGTTAGCGACGACAAGCCTATACTCGCCTTTTACGAGCTGCTTGGCACAGGAAGGCAGATGGTCTATTCTACAAAGGAGCCCGGACCAACACGGGAAAAGTTTCCTGTCTTTAAAAGTAACTGCAGGCTGTAGTACGAATTTTGGGGCAACAGCTAGTTTCTGATAAAAAATTTTGTTCAAATATAAATTACAATAACTACTATCTTTGCAAAACTTATAACGTATTTAGTGTGTGTTCCGTTATTTCGAAGTTCCTCTTGTCCTACAAAGCCAAAATCTTCATCACTTCACTTCGTCACGTAGATATACCTAAGTATGAAAATTATGGGTAAAGTTCCAGTAAATTTAAGTATTCATTGAAATTTGTCAAATATTTAGGAGAGTTTCGGCCGAAACTGAGAGCAAGGTTCAGCAAAACATGAATATGTTATGAATGACTATAGATTTATTACTGGATTAGTCTAGATTGGTAATACCTACTGCTCTGCTATCCAAAATGCTTGCCACTTAGAAAATGGGTTTAATTCCAGCCTCATGTTGACAACGCACAATTTACATCTTTGGTGTCTGTAGGCAACGTGTATTTGTGGTCAGGAAATCCGACTGCTCGCATACTTTCCTTTAATATAGTGTTTAGTTTTAGTAGCAGACTGGTTTACATGATGTTAGTTTCTCCTTTTAAATTTATAGTAGCGTAGAATTTAATTATAATCTGAGGTCATTCAACCAAACGCTGTAAACATTATTAAGTTTATTAATAAGTTTATCGCATTCAAAAATAGCAAGATATACATTTCAGATTACGAATGAGTCAATGCAGGGTCTTCACTGATATGAAGAGGTTTGTTGGTATCAAAGCGACAATGTGACAAAATCTTAAAGCATATCTACTAAACAACTTAATTCGTCTTTTTAATAAACATGGACTAATGTGGGAGTAAGACTAAGTTGATATAAGTGCCTGTATCACATTGTAATAAAGACTATAATACAAGTTTGAACCTCGGAGTTCTTTACTCCGTGTTTATTAATTAGTCGCTGAGTGTCTGATTTGGTTGAATGTTAATCAAAGTATGATAGATGAAAGATTGACAAAGCAAATATAAAATGCGAATGTAGATGGATGTCGGTACCCGGGGTCCGGGGAGAGATAGGTTGATATTCCACTATCAAATCGCTTGTCTTACAGTCTTCCATGCGGGAGCGCAAAATCTTGGTAAATATTATTGGAAATGCTTTGGTAACAGTTCAATAAAGTTCATGAATACAATTTTGTCGAAACTTCAATATTTGCAGTGGAAAAACAATAAGTAACATTTTTCGAGACTTCTCGCGAAATGAATGGAGCTATAATAAAATATATGAACAAACGTCGTCAATTTCGAAGTCAGGATTTTATTGTTTGACAATTGAAAATTATAGTGATCAAAGTAAGTAGGTACCTAACCGAATTTCACGAAGACGAAGTCGCGGGGCAAATGATAACTAGTTTCCCTATTTCTGCTTTGATAAAGAGTAAAATATAAAAAAAAGTATTTTCTAGTTCAATTACGTAATAATGTTTGTCGAAGGTTTAACATAAAAAGTATTGTTTACGTACATTATTTGGCAAGAAGAGCAATAGGTACCTGAAACTTTGCCAATTTTGATGGCGTCCGTAAATATTTTGATGCTACTTATTAGTTATCCGTCTGTATTTATATTTGCAAATATGCCAAATTCACATACCTACAATATGTAATGTTAGTAGAAGGGGAGCCCGCGATACTAAACGTGTAGCAATTCCAGCGTCATGGGGACCTATTGGACTTTGTCAATTAAATAGTGGAGAGTAAAAAAGATCTTTTTAGACGCACAACGTCTAGAAGCTATAAGAACAATTACAGACACTTGATCATAGGCGAGCCCATCAAATATTAATAGTGTATATTATGCCTAGTATGCCTCGGATGACAGGAATATATCAATCGAACAGTTTGGCTTAATGGACAATAAACATAGATAGACTTGTTTTTAAATGTTTCTGACCCTTCTACTCCCTTAGGTCTTGTTCAAATCAATAGAAAATGTAAGCATGCACTTATTGGCACGCAATAAACCCGCCTTACTTTAATCTGACATACTCTGAGTTACTGCTAAAATCCCGTCTTGGGCTCCTTTACTATAGAGAATAGCTATGCCTGAATCTTCGTTTAAATACTTGTACACCGCGATTCAGATTGGCAGATTCCACTGCCAGTGCCATTAACTATCTCATTAATAAACAAAGACTAAGGAAGGTACTTAAATGTAAAATAAGGTTAATAAATATTATAGTCTATCTCAGCGGTGGGCAAATTACGGCCTGCGGGCCGGATCCGGCCCGTGAGAGGTTTTAATCTGGGCCGTCGATGACTTTTTTAGAAAAAAATATGAACCTCCTTAAAAAAATTAATGGTCGAAATGTTAAAAGACTATTTAAATTTGAACAATTAAGATACTAAATCGATATTTCAAACAATAAAATTGTAAAATTGCCTTATGTTATCTTTATACAACGTTATATAATCCTAATATTTACTGTTATTTTAATTAACTGGCCCGCCACTACATTTTTTTTTAATTTACCGGCCCGTGGTCAAAAGAATTTGCCCACCCCTGGTCTATCTCTATGACAATTCAATCAGGACTATAAGTTTACTAATAAAACAGTTAAACAATTTCTGTTCTTGAGCAGAATCAACCCTTTTTTTTAACTGACTTCGATTGCCACTCACTGCCATTTTTTTTTATAAATTTCAATCGATTTATTCATCATTGTTAAAGCGATTTTAAAGATTCATTTATTCAATTGAAATAGCATACTTCCGAGGTGGTCCCATTGCCGCCAAATCTGGTGCTGATGATACAATCTTGGAGTCATTGATGATAATAATCATTTTTCATATATTTTATTGAATCAGGTATTACTTTGCGGAAATCCATTATAACAGATGTATGAAATAAGCCTTTATTTTACTAATTCCGTTTAAGTTACACTGCTTACAAGGATTCAGCAATATAAAGGCTTATTTAAAATTTTTCATACACACAAAAATGAGTAGTTTCATCAATTTCCCTGGCTAATTATAGAATTGAGAATTCAGTCGGTTTCAGTAGTTTTACTGAGGTTAAATCTAGAATCTACAATTATGCAATAGGCTTGATAAGCAGGCAGCACACATTTAACATGTACTACAAGTGACATGCATTTTATGCCATCAGTCAGACTCGTCAGCTGTACTTCAATTCAATTCAATTCTTGTTGAATGGCACTTCATTGTGTCAGGCACAATATACTCTGCCAATGTCACGTCGTAAAAGACACGTTATTATCTTTAAATGCGCGATTTTTGATTTATAGCAATTTAATCAAAGTCAGATTGAAATCTGAAACAAACACAAAACAAACACATCTATAAACATGCACAACAATTCGTTATTTGTTACAGTTGGTTTATAAAATTACAGCCTAATGTTGTTAGTAATAATAAATTTTGAAAGTATTTTAACAAAAGGGGTATTAGTATATGTTAGAAGAGTTTTAAAATCAATAGGGCGGGGGATTTTTGGGGGGAGAATATCATATAAAGACATGCAGTTTTTAGGACAGTTAAAAAAAATGTGATCAGGAGTTCCTTCGTCTAAACCACATTCACAAAGCGAGCTATCTCGAATTCTGATTTTATGTAAGTGTACAGGAGTACAAACGTGATTGAGATGCAGGCGGAATATGACAGAGGTTGTTCGCTTTTGTAAGTTTCTGTATTTAAAAAACCAAGGTTTGGTTGGAATTGTGCCCTGGACATCTGCATAAAACCTGCCCTTTTGACGTTTGGACACCTCCCATGCACGAGTCCAGGAAGAATTTAGGTTTGATTGAGCTAACGTATTTAAATCAGCAGGTAATATCATAAAGTGATCACTAGTTCCAATACTAATTGCCTGTTTGGCGCATAAATCGGCTGTCTCATTTCCCGAAATGCCACTGAGGCCTGGAATCCAGGCCACAGCGACATTAATATTATTTAAAGCACATCTATATAGCTCTTCCCTTATCACTAATACAATTGAAAACTTTGATTTTGATCGAAACAGATTGGTTAGAATTGACTGTAAACAGCTACGTGAGTCAGAAAAAATGATTGAATTATTAAGGTTGTGTACGTAACAAAATTTTACAGCCTCTAAGATAGCCACAGCTTCACCAGTAAATACAGAAGCTTGTGGAGGGCATTTAAAGCTTAAAATAGACCTAAATTTGGGGACCCAAACAGCTGCTCCTACTATCCCATCCGCAGTAAGTTTGGAAGCATCAGTAAATATAGGGTTCCAACCTGGCCACTTTCTCCTTAGGACTTCCATAAACTCTGCGTTAGCAATGGGGGATTTTTTCTGAATATTAATATTCAGGTAAATTTTTGGAGTATAGACAAGAGAATCAAAAGAAAATTTAAAAAGTGGGAATGTCGAGTAACTATTAATAGGAGATGGGAGTCTAGATATTGTAGCATAACTTTTTAATAGGCAAGGAAATTTATCAAAGTCTGTGGTTTCATGGTAACTTAAGAGTTCATTAAGTCTAGGGATAAGAGGATGTGAAGATAAACTGAATACCCTGCTCATAAATTTATCAGCAAGGTATTGCTTTCTGAGGTCAAGAGAGGCTCACCACATTCCAGCTGAAGGCAATTAGTTGGAGAACTTTTCATTGCCCCAATAACAATGCGAAGGCACTTTGCCTGAACTCTTTCTACTTTTTGAAATGCCTTTTTATTAAGTGGATCAATGAGGAAGCAACCATAATCAAAATGGCTTCTGCCTATGGCATTATAGAGCAGTTTTTGGGAATATGGGTGAGCACCCCACCAAACACCCGACAATGCTCTCAAAATATTAGCCCCCTTTTCGCCTTTTTCGGTGATATTATTAAGAAATGGGATTCCTGTTAATCTCGAATCCAAATGGGCACCTAAAAATTTAATCTGACTCTTTAAAGGAATTGGTGCAGAATTATATTTAAGTGAAATTACGGGAATAGTCCGTTTTTTAGAGAATACAACAGCACTGCATTTGTTGACCGAAAGAGTGAGATTATGTTCATGGAACCATTCATCTAGACAGTGTAGGGCGTTACTAAGAGAGGAAGATGCTACATTTATGTCTTTATTTGAGGTATACAGAGCAATATCATCTGCATACTGTAGGATATTACAAAAGCTACTGACAGTTGTATCCAGGTCATATGTGTAGGAACTATATAGGATAGGGCTGAGAACAGAGCCTTGAGGTAAGCCCCTCCAGACGCGTCGTCTCAAACTATGTTTGCCAGCTTTGATGAAGATTTCTCTATAAATCAAATAATTGCAAATGAAGTGAGTCATACGTTGCGGAATATCAAGATGTAATAATTTTTGTCTAAGCTTAGGAAGCAATACACTGTCATATGCTGAGGTAATGTCAAGAAAAACACCTACAAGATATTCTTTTTTCTTGAAAGAAAGTTGGATATCCGTAGTAAGTATAGTTAAACTATCTATGGTACCTAAGCCTTTACGGAATCCAAACTGTGATTTGGCAAGCAGTTGGTTTCTTTCTAAGATCCACTCTAAACGATTTTTCTGCATATGTTCCATTATTTTAGCTAAGCAAGATGACAGGGCAATAGGTCTAAATGATTTATGATCTGAAGGATCCTTTCCCGGCTTTAGGATAGGAATAATTATTTGCCTTTTCCACGGATTAGGAACAGAGCCAGAAGTAAAGAAGCAATTGATTAGATGCAAGAAAAATAGTTTTGAACTTATAGCTGCTTTAACGATAAATGAATAAGGGATTCCATCCTGACCCGGCGTGGAATCCGACAATCCGGACAGGGCACAGTTTAATTCTTCAAAAGTGAACTCTCCATCCATTGTGTTAGAGCACCCAAGTGGGCGTAGAGGGGCTGGAAGAGCGTCATATGTCGGAGCAGATGGTGGTGCTATTGCATCAGCAAATGAGTTGATCCAGTACTGAGGATCATTTGACGCTATATTTTCCGTGATAATCGAACGCCGGAATCTTTTAATATTTTTCCAAACTAATGATGGCATTGTTCTTGGGCTAATAGATTCGCAAAAATTTAGCCAGCCTTTTTTCTTTTTTTTAGCAAATAGCCTTCTTGCTTGAGCGGCAACATGTTTATAATATATAAAGTTATCCATTGACATGGCTCTTTTGTATTGACATTCGGCTTGGTTGCGTAGTTGGATCATATCTGAGCATTCGGAGTCCCACCATGGTGGGGATGGTCGATACTGTTTGCATTTTTTGACTGGAATGTTATTATCAGCAGAGGAAATAATAGCATCTGTAAACTCCATGTATTTTTCTAGGAAGTTTTGTTCGACAGGAGGAGACATTACACTGATTTGATCATCTAGGGATGATGAATAACTTGGCCAATCAGCTTTAGTTAGCTTATACTTAAGTAAGGGAGGAGAATGGTTGATTGGCAGGGTTTTATCAGGGAAAGAAATAATAATGGGATAGTGATCACTACCGAACGTGTTAGGCAGGGTCCTCCATAGTAAGAGGGAAGCTAAGGATGAAGAAGACAGAGAGAGATCAACCACACTTCTAGGATTTTGCGTGGGCAAAACCCTACGTGTTGGAGATCCATCATTTAATATACATAGCTGCAGGTCATCACAGATATCAACGAGAGAATTTCCAAATGTATCCGAATGATGAGATCTCCAAGTAACGTGATGGCAGTTGAAGTCTCCCATTATTATAACGGGGCTTGGCAAACAGTTAATAAGATTATGTAAACGATTTAGCAAGGAATAAGAAGGGTGAGGGATGTATACAGACAAAAAAGATATGTTTAATGCTCTAAGGGCAACCGCATTTATATCATTATTATGAGTTGGTAGGGAAATTTGAGTAAAGGGGATAGAGCGTTTTACTAGCACAGCCGTGCCAGCAAAACCATCACTTCTATCCTTTCGGAGACACGAGTAACCCGAGACGCAAAACGTTGCTTCTGGGATTAACCATGTCTCCGAGAGAGCAATAATGGCTGAATTGTTATCTTTGATTAAGTATAATAATTCATGTTTTTTGCTACGCACACTCTTTATGTTCCAGTGGAGGAACTGGGCCATATTTAAGGAAATTTAGAAAGGAATTTAGTTGGGTGGCAACGTTGGACGGTGAAGGATTATTTAATTGTGTTACAAATTCTAAGAGGGTAGTAAGTAGTTCTAAAATATTATTGCTTTTATCATTATTAGTATCACTGTTTTCATTCAGAGCAGTTCCATTATGTTGAGAATGTTCTACTCGGTTGTTATTAGATGCATGTATTCCTTCATCATATCCCTTACCTAAAAGTAGTTTTTTTGTAAGAGATGGATTTGTTAAAGTCATTTTGAGCAGTAGAGGATGAGTAACTTATAGGATGAGAGAAAAGTTCTTTTGAAACATCTGCGTAAGATTTGTGAACGTTTGGAAATCTCTCAGCCGCTTCACTGTAAGAGATATTGTCTTGTGACATAGCAATTTTAATTGACTTTTGTCTTAGATGTTCAGGGCAGCTTTTGTCGGTAGCCGTGTGGTGACCTGAGCATAAAACACATACTACTGACGTATCACAAATATTGCATGAATCCCCAGGATGTGATTGCGAACATTTAAAGCATCTTGCTTTAGATCTGCATTGTAACTTTACGTGTCCGAAACGGCAGCAATTCATACATTGGATTGTCGGGAATTGATATATTTCTACTTTTAGAGATGTATGAAATAAGAAAACCCTCTCCGGTAGAATTTGGCCTTCAAAAGTCAAAAGCACTGTTTGGGTGGGTATCCATGTAGTGGATCCATTTTCCATAAATTTTCTATCGGCGTGCTTTTAGCACAATACCACAGTGTTCTGGAAGGTCTAGATTTTCAACCAGCTCCTCCATGGACCAGTCGGTCGGGACACCTCTAATCAAACCCAGACGAGTAGTATTATATGTAGGTATGACGGCTTTATATTTGTAAGAATTTAGTAAAGGGCTACCTGTAAAATTATTGGCATCCTGAGCAGTTGTGAAAGTAACTGATATTCTATTACGACCGACATTACTAACACCGTCTTTAATAATATTTTTGATTTTATTGTTGACTAAAAAGCGACCAAATTGTACTGACCTGATAGTTGTTCCAGCAGACGAGTCAGGTTCTACATGTGATACATGAACAACAAATGGACCTTTATCTCTTTCAGAATAGAATTTAGGCAAATTTAATTTAGGGTGTGTATAAATATTTTGTGTAACAACAAAATTTGAGGGTAGATCTATATTAGTTTTTTTGGATACACTTGCCTCAATATCTTCACCACGTCGTTTCCTATTTTCATTTTGTGATTGTGTTGTGACTGAAATTGGTACAGAATCATCTGTCACAATATCAACGAAAACGACAGGATCTGGGGGATCGGGAGGGTCGGGAGGATCAGGATCCATATTACCCCGTTTATAAACCACTACAAACACTTACCGACACCTTTGCCACAAAAACACACGTTACTGATCCGAAACCTTGATCAAAACACTAAATGTGTAAAAAAGTTTTAAATCGAACGAAAACACGTGTGTTAAACAATAACGTGACAGCAAAGTCTCCAGCTGTACTTTTTAACCTCTACAGAAAGAGTTTGATGTGTCTGTCAAATCACTAATTCTAAACAAATGGACCAATTTCGATGCGGATTTTTTGTGTGATTGTTAAACATGAACAAGATACTCCTTAGCTACATTACGGATAGGTTTTGTCGGTGATTGGTGAAAATGTTGAACTCGATGATTATAATATAAACTATAAAATAATATACAAAAAATGAATAAGTATCGACAAACTTTGTATTTTGAGATATATTATAGTGAACAAGTCAGACTCTCATAGATGGTAGGTACTGTGGCTGGATGTACAATCTCATGTTATTTGTACCATTGGCAGACTAAAGTTGCACACACAAGAGCCTCATCATACCTGTCCCAGATTGTCAACACACCTATAACATCTTTAATATCTTTACGTGACATCATCATCATCATCATCATCTTCAAAATCTGGCAATTCCAGCTTGCCAGGTTTCCTTTCTTAATCTAACAACTAATTAAGAATTTTTTTTGACCCGATCCTACCACTCGTTACTGTAGATAAGGTTTTAGTTATATTACATTGTAGTAAATAATATCGGAACTACACTTTTAAAGATCGAGATCTTGAAAGATAGAATAGCAGCATTTTGAATAGCTTATACATATGTATGTCTAAGCTATTCAAACTGCATGTGGTAGGATCAAACTGCATATGTTTTTCAAACTTAATTAAATAGGTTAAGTAGTTTATAAGTTAATTGCGGGCAAACAATGTGAGACATAATTTATTTTATTATAAAAATAACAGAAAAATCTTTGGACAAATTACACAGACAGAGTTTAGCCACAACTTACACATACGCTTGTGTTAATTAATAATACTAATACGAAGAAATAAAATTAATGTCAACACAGAAATTCCTACTCTCATCGAGAATCAAACCCAAGTCTCACAGGTGATGAGATGAGTTAGATATGCAAACTAACCAACGGTGTGGTCAAATTCAAATTATTATTACGTTTCTACACCAAAGTCTCCAGCTGTGCCCTTCAATTCATAAGAGAATTAATTATTATGTATTACTAGCTGACCCGGCAGACGTTCTACTATGAAAAAATTGAGGTGAGTCACCCTTATCACTAAGGGGTATGAAAAAGATTCACCCTCATCACTTAGGGTTATAAAAAATAGATGTTGGCCAATTCTCAGACCTACTCAATATGCTCACAAAATTTCATGAAAATCAGACAAGCCATTTAAGAAGAGTATGGCAACAAACATTGTGACACGAGAATTTTATATATAAGATTGAGTCACCACAACACATTACATAAATTACACAACATTTCATGATCATAGATTGGTAATATAGGGTTGACCTAATAGTTTTTTTCACTTGTGGATACTGGCTACCCTATTATCTAGTAGGGATTACGTTAATGACAAACGCAGATGCTATAACAGCAAAAATAGATAGTAAAACTAATCCAGGTGTGCTATTGTACACAGCACTTTACAACCAATTAATGATGGCTTCTACTGGAATAACCAAGTAAAAGGAATTTCCTGATTATCACTAGAGGCCAATATGGTCAACACAATGTTACTTCTGCAAGTTGAGTGAAAACATTTATATACTGGGAGTGACATTGCAAAAGCTAGGCAGGTCAAAATAGGGATTGAGAAAACTGGGCTCTGTTTAAACCTTCTTCTTCTTCTTTTATAAGTATGGCTTTCAATTGTGTTTCACAATTTATTTAGCCAATGTCAGGTTTGGGAAAGTTTAAATCTTAAATGATAACATTTCAGGGCTCCATGGCCAAATGACATAAAACAGAATTCTTAACAATTTTTATACAAAAATAAAAAACATGTGTTAAGGAACTGAAGGAAATTAAAATTCCTACACATGGATTTGTAACTAAATTTTTTTTTATCAAATGTATATGCAAGGTTATTCATAGATAAATATTTCAAAATGGTTCCCCAAAAAGTGTTCCCCAAGCAAATTTTCAAATAAGAAAGAAAAAACTAATTACATATAAACTATGCATGTACAAATAAAAACTCGACTAACATTGGTTTGATTGAGATAAAGTTAGCAGTTATTAAGATACCTATAGCATGTATTCAATCTCAAATATAACTTTGTCATTCACACAAAAAATTCAATTTTTCTTAGTGAAAAATGATAAGAGTATATTATTACAACACCAACTCAGATAACTACTACCTGTTAGGCAAGGTAAGTAATCTTAACATTTATATTTTCAGAGAAGTAGAGAGACATACAATCAGGGCACCCACAATTAGCTGAAGGTACTGCTTAGCCCTACCTTAAGTTACTGTAGTGTACTTAGAACATAAATATTAAGAACTAGTTAAAATATCCAATACCAACAATTCCTAGGTTGACATTCCACTATTAGACTGGGTTTTGTCCAGGGATTGTGTCAAGAACAACAAAAATGGCATACTTGTATGAAAAGAGTAATGATTGTGAAGGAAGTTAGGCAGGTTTACAACAATGGTGAAACTTAGTATTTAATAGACTCTGCCTACCCTATAAGGGACTTAGCGTAAAGATAAGTAAGAATGCCAACAATTCTCTGAAAACTACTTGCACACAAAGCATTGATAAAAACTTTAGTTTCAGAAATGATGAAATAACTGTTTCTGATCATATTAATTATCTCTATAAAGTATACAAACAATCACGACTACAAACAATATTTTTTAAAGAATAAAAGTTGAGAACACAGTAAAGTTCATATTATTATACTATATAAACTTAATTTTATAATGCTGTAAATGTAATTAATAATGATAAAATTAAATTATTATTTGGTGATCACCAGAATTACACTTACGATAAAGTCTTTGTTACTTAAACAATTTAAAAAAAGAAATTTGTTTACTTTTTTAAATCTAAAATTAAACCAAGGGTACTCACTTTATTTCGTACCAGCTGTTTTCTCGAGTTCAAGGTCAAACGCAACCGCTTTCAGAGCTGGTTGCTACCTCAATGTTCGACTAGAACATGAAGTCAACACTCAACAGTACACAAGCTTTGCCAAATTATTTATAATGACGCAATAACAACAATATTATATTTTGCAACTGTATAAACAAACAATAGTATGTACCGCTGATGTTTTTCTAAATATAACTTTGATAGAACATTAAGCACTAGTTTTCTCTTATAATAGTAAAATTTGAAATAGAGAATATATTAACTATTCAATAAATTAAATTATTGTGAAATTGATAATCCCCTTCTAAAATGATGAAATCGTTTGACATTTGACTAGCCACTTCCAATTTCTACCATTATTAACTAATCACGCTAATCCTCCGCTAGGAGTAATTTAATTATATCAGCAATAATTTAGTGTCAAGAATGAAGTTGTAAACCAAAATTTGTAAACTACCACTAGAGATTACAGTCCCAAAAAGCCAAAGAGTGAATAGAGTCCATAAAGGAAGCAGGAAGCATACAGATAGAAATGGAGGTCATACTTGAAAGAATAACTTATAGCCTGCTGAAATGATGACGAACAACCATGCTAAGCAACGACAGACATAATTTCTTTAAATAAATTTAAAGTACCTACGTGTATAAAAATGAATTGAAGTAACTACAAAATTTTTAATCAGTTTTGAAATATTTCAAGCACTTATTCAAAAGAAAATGTATTACGACAATAATACTTACGACTTAGTAATTAACGAGCAAGCTCTTTTATAGTGAATCTAAATTTTCCCAGATACCTACAACCATAGATCCACATGTCTGTGTGAATGACCATATGTCTGTTTTTTTATTCTTTAATCTGCCACTTTTTTCACGTAACCAAACCCAGCAACGGAGCATGTCCTTTCCCAGACGTATAGGTAGTACTTGCGGCTGAAAAACACTTTTTTTGAATCCTTCCTCTTATCTTACGAATGCAATCAATGATCGTAACGTTAAAGATTTTCCATAGAGCTCTCCATTCAACTGCAATTATTCTAGTTTCAAACTTTTAATAATTTCTATTTGAAAAACTTAATTGTTAACTTAATTGTCTCCTTGTGAAGGCGATCTTGCAAAATGTTCGTCTCTGGCTACATTGGTTCAATACTCCGTCAGGGGTAATATGGTTCTTTGGCTCTTTATTTATTTGACAATAATCAAAGAGAATATAATCACTACGTTTTAAGAGACGGGACTTAGTACTTTAAAAAAACAATCACTTTACATCGCACTACGTTACCAACAAAACGTCACGTAAATGTCAGTTTTGACGAAAGTACGAATCTCACAGATAAAATACAGCTGCTGGGCAATATATTCATTTTTATCGATATCGATAAAATATAGGCCATAGGTACCGGTGGTATATAAAAATTAAACCAATAAAACATTATTTTATCCCTATTAGATCAGATCAGTATTCACATTTAAATCCAACGTACACTGGATAGTAATTAATTAAATTAAAATAAATCAATAAATTAGAAATAGTAAACAAATGCCACGTTGGACAAACATGAACACAAAAGGACAAAAGGAAAATAAAAGACCTTTTACCGTGCATATTTTTTTATTAACAAAGAAATAAAGATAAACTGATTATTGTAATATATTGTGTACATTTGATAAAAATATTAAAAGTAAGTGTAATAAATTGTAAAGTGTAAAGATTTTTAATTTAATTTCCTTAATATATATACAAACTTGTCTCGTGTTGGTCTGGGATATTTAAATATAATAGGTTGTCATTCTGATAAGCATATTAAGCTCATAAAAGGTAAGCATAACCTTAAAATCTCAAAGTTTACAAAATCTCTAGCCCTCTTATTAAAAAATGTGAACTAACGTACTCTAAGCTTGAAACTAAAATTATCATCTTTGTTACACTGTTATACAGACTATAACATAAAGTTAATTTACCCTGTTATTAATTTGCTTGAGTGAGGATTTAACACCTTACCCATTCCTGTCGCAATAGCGTCAGTGCCAAACACAATTGTGTTTTAATCTAAAAGGTGGAGTAGCCCTTTATAACAGGATAGCGACGCAATTATACCTAAAGCTACAATTGTTTGTTACCATCAGAAAGGTTTCACGCTTTTTCACTCTCTATTGCTAAAAAAAGGCTGTGCAACATTTACCAAAACATGTTTGTATTCTTTTAAGTTGTTGTAATTAAAAATGTTTTGACACTTAGTCTTTGATTTGATAGCTTTAAGCTTGGTTCATAATTCCCTGTAAAAAAATAAGATAAAAAAGCAAGTAGCAAAATTATAAGGTCAAATATTATTGTTTTGAAAAAAATTTTAGGTTAATAATAAAAAAGTTAAACTTGTTGTTGCCCGGGATTGGATATATTGCCTGGCTGGCAATAGGCTTGCCACCTGTCACATTATTAGTGTCTTCGGCTAGTCATTGTTGCCTTGGTTGTGCCTGTGCCTCGTCGAAGATATAGGCGTGAAGATATATTAATAATATTACCCATGTAACTTGGTCCAGCGACCGATTTATTGTGTCTGTAATTTTTCAAAATCTTTAGCGGCTGTTATATGTGTGACATGAATGTGATAGGGAAATTCTGACAACAACTCGTCAGGAATCGGGTTAGTACACAAATTCAATGATGGTACTGCAGACATCGTCGGCCGACTTTGATTCACATTAAACTCTTTCCTTTCGAAGTGTGTACCACATACATATTTTAATCGATGCAGTTTTTCTATGGGAACGTATAATAAATCATTATTTCCCACTGCCTTAACCCACTGTCGGCATCTGAAAACATGTTAGTACATATTTCACGATAAATTGCTACAACCAAATAAACGAAGTTGAATAATTATTCATGAAAAAGAAATAAATCAGCAATGATTCGTCATTACAATCCTTTTTGTTCAATTCTGTTTAGACATATTTTTTTTTAACTCTAAAGAGATCAAAAGCATAATTTTCAATTGTTTAAAAGTCTCAATCTCGAACTAAGAGAAAAGTTCGTAAAGATAAATTATAGTGAACTGATGCATGTGTTCACACAAAACACACTTTATAACGTTTATTAGTTAATTGTAATTATCTAAAGTGAATATAATTGAAAATTATTAAATGGAAGATGAAGCGCTGCCAACGACACTAGTCAACACTTAGTGTAGGTCTGTGTAGTGTACTGCGTGTCAAAAATGGAAAAAATTAATTTATAACGTATGTGTTATAAATAAATTAAAAAAAACTTGTAACGAGTATAATACTGTTTATCGATAATGGACGTACATCACTACTACTCAATACAAATAATGTTTTGAACAAAACGAAACAAGAAAATTCATCCTTAATGGCGTGTTTTGCATTACATTATAGTTATAACATAAAAATTTAATACAATTTACTGCTTACCGGGATTCATTTAATGGAAATTTTGCCATAAATCTTCTTTTTCTTTGTTCAGTCGACACGTTCGATATTTACATATTTCGCACGAAATAAACAAATTTATTGAAAGTTATTTAAAACATACAATCACGAAAAGCTCAACAATCTGGTATTTTATGAATATTTCTAAATTTCTAACTAAAACACACTGTTATGACATTCAAACTTTCCCACCAAATGACCACAGACCAAAGAGTAAAGTAACTGTCCATAAAGGAACCACAGACTAGTAAGAGAACTACATATTCAAAGGGCATAAATGTCTTTGAGAAAAAGAGAAACCGCAAAGAGGGAGTGAGATAACAATATCCCCCATTATTTACGACGCAAAGTTTTTTTTTTGTTTTTAATTTCGCTAGACTGACAATAATTATGAACAGCTGATACAATTCACGATTTCACACCCGTCCGGCTCGTTGAAAGAAACGTAGGTCGTAGCGCCATATTAGTAGCAATCCAGTTTTGGCATTTAACATTTTTTTGTTAATGTCATGCCCATAGACTTAGGATGTAATAGATAAACAATGGTGCCGATTTTGTTGTGTCACCGCTAATTCTAAACTAACCTAAAATTTTCTAATATTAAATTAGTTTTAGAGAAATGGTATTCCGTTGTCACCATACTTCTAAAATTTATGTCTAATTTGACAGTACTAAGACGGCAATAAATTGAATAGATAGTGATGTCCCTGTATCTACACACGCTTTACATTCCTTTGTCGAGATTTGTTCCGAGTAAGAATGAAACAGAAATTACTTGAAAACGAATAGTATTTCAAGTACAATTATATGTTTTCTCATTTGTAAATAAGTTTTATTGAAAATGAAATTCAATCTGACTTTGTTTTCAACTTCCGACGTCAGTTTTTAATAAACAAATAAAGACGTGGCTGTATAAATTTAATGTCTTTGTCGATCATCGTCAAGTCAACTGTGAAAAAACAACATCAAAACAACATAACCTATTCTATTTCTATTACAAATTGTAAAAGAAAATATTTTGTTTTAGTTATAATACATATATCTTCTGTTTTTACTTCATCATTAAAAGCAAATGAAAGAGCAACGTAAAGAT